>JAAXCT010001987.1:0-105351 GCA_012490785.1 Eragrostis nindensis
AAAAAAGCACATGATTAAGTATTAACTAGCTTAATAGGTTGGGTAATTGCACGATTAAGTTGCATTTGTGAAATTTCAAAAGTTCGTAAGTTTTTGCGAACTTTAGGTTCCTATTTTTTACAAAAAAAAACTTTCTACTCCTTTTTACACTAGACAAAATACATTCATATTATGAAGTCCGAACGAGATCTCACTATGTTATATTCTACTATCACCTGCTCCAAGGATCTCAAAACTCCTCCATGCACATGGTGGCAAGCAACATACACACACACCCCGCGTGTGCGTACACACACACACACACACACACAGAGAGAGAGAGAGAGAGAGAGAGAGAGAGAGAGAGTTATGAAATCCAAATGAGATCTCACTACGTTATATTCTACTATCACCTGCTCCAGGGATCTCAAAACTCCTCCACGCACATGGTGGCACACACACACACACACACACACACACACACACACACGCTCACACACACACACACGCGCGCGCGCGCGAACACAGAGAGAGAGAGAGAGTTTTTCCTACTCTCTTGAAAAGTTTGAGGACCGTGGGTGTGTTCCCCCAAGGGTATAATCACAATATTTAGTCATGTATATAACACAAATGACACATAAGGGATGGATAATCTAAAACCAATGAAAAATAAAGGGAATGTATGTTGAATGGCAAATAAGAAAAAGTATAAGTTTCGCTGGCAAATAAGGAGCTTGCTCTTTCTTTAATTTGAACCTTTTTGATCTTGAAAGTCCCCCAAGTGAAGCGCCCCGGTTATCCCAGGAGCTAAAACACTTTATTATACCAGTCCCTGGATCAGTCGCTGGTACAATCAAGTCTTACAACAGGTGATATTACAAGTCGCGACCGGGCAGGGGTCGATTAAGAAGCAACAAGAACACTAGTAGATAGGCAACAGTAAACACAAAGCTAAACCAGAAGATGACTTCTAGGTCATCAAACGGCATAGCGGAAGCAATTAAGCGGCAGACTACTGCCACAGGCAGCTCGGGTGCGGACGAGACCAAGCTTAATCGTCTTCCTCACCGTCGGCGTCGACGAAGTCTGGATCTTCCTCTGTAACAGCAAGCAAGAATGAGTACAAAGGTACTCAGCAAGTCGCAACCCTTACCCTATCATCAATGGATAAAGGTATGCATTGGCAGTAGCAAGGTAAAGGCCATCAGGTTTAACATTGCAATAAAGCAAGTTTACACATGCAGGGGTTCAGTTTATAAAGCATTTTAGCAAAAGCATCAAATTAAGATATTAAGGGGTTGGTCAAGTTTTACGTTGCCGGACACCCCGTCCACGACAACCTTCGGCGGAAGGCCGGACCTATTCTCAAAAACAACTCACGCATCAAGGAGATAAGCACCCAACCCATGCTAGTTCTTGGACCGAACCAAAGCCATGTCCGTGACCGTGGACTCGGCTATTCGAATAGATTTTTAACACTCTGCAGAGGTTGTACGCTGTACCCACAATCTGAGTGCATCACAAGCCACTGCGCGGGTGGTGTGAAGACTCACAAAGCCATTACCCATCACAGCATCGTCCCGACTAATCGCCATGGGAGTTATCCAGGGGTCTAGCCTCTGATCTAGGCCTTCGACCGGGTCGCGCACGTCTGCATCACGTCCACCTGCTCCATGGGCTCCCATTGCATCTCCAGCCTCCAGGCGATTAACAGACTAGCTGGCGGGATTTAGACTAAGCCGTGCCGCATACACGGTAGTGTGGTCGCACTGAATAAACGGCTAGGTAGGATGTCACAAGCAACTCGGTCCTTATACGAGCCAAGGCAATCATCTCCACATATATGAACCCACCACAAATGCGGCATTCATCTCCCATATCACTTGTCATAAGCACACCACAGAGGCGACGCTTAATCTTCCATAAATATCATCAGGATCACCTCAGCTCTAACCTAAGTTCATTCATTCATCTTTCTTAAGTTATCACCCAACCTTACTACTACCACACAACACCAATCACGGTTTTCACATTTGCAAAAGCTAAGTATAAGTAGAGCACTTAGTGATACACATCCTAAGCATTTCTATAACAAGGCAATCATCCATGCGTAAATATTGTCATACATGGATATCCTAGGTTAACAGGGAATAATATAGGACAGGTAATATAAGGCTCAGTGGTCTTGGTCATACTACACAAGGTTTTGCAAACATCAGGGCAATCATTTCATGCAATAAAACGGCTGCTACGGGTTGTGTTTATAAAACATAGGAGCAGTATGATCAAAGAGAAAATGGATTGTGACTTGCCTTCGTTGACGTCCTCGGGAAGCTCCTGCTCGAAGTCTCCGGCTCCTGGTTGTAAGGATCGTGTGACCAGAGGGGGGGTGAATCGGGCACACCATGAACTAAAACTTTTTGCACTTCTAGCTATTCTTTCTAAGTGCGGAAGTAAAGGATACATAACTAGAGAGTACATGTGCACTATGTGATAGTGATCAAGCAAGGATAACCATGTGCTAGTACTTGTACATGCTAGGAGCAAGACATACATGAGCATATAAGAACAACCTAGCATATGACAAGATAAGCTCAACAAGTCCTACACAAGCTAGTGTATAAGGTAAAGGCACTCGAGCATTCTAGCAAGCATAAGGGTAACACAAACGGAAGCTCAAGCAAGTCCTATGCATGCTAGTGTATAAGATAAGATAGAACATAAACTAGCATGCATACAAGTAGCACATTGGGAAGCTCAAGCTAGTGATCATGACAAGATAGATACAACATAAAGCATAACAAGATCACTAGATGATATCAAGCAAGTGTATGAGCTATGAGCAAGTAAGTACACATAAGGAAAGCGCATATCACTAGAGATAACATAGAGCTAGCACACGGAAACAATCATCAAGCAATCATATGATAAGCACAAGGTCTACTACATGCATATAAGATAAACAAGATAGTAAGTGCAAGTAGTAGAGAGTAAGAGTAAGAGATTGCTCATCGATTTTTCCCGTGGTCTCGGAAGGATGGCGCCTTCCCCTACTCCACGTTGGGTCACTCCCGCCGGAGTCTCGACCCCGTCCCTCCGCTCGATGGCGATCCCCTCTAGAGCACACTCCACCCTTTAAGCCGGTGATGTCCCCTAAGAGCACGCTTCACTCCTCGAGTGAAGTCACGGGCTTCACCCCGCCGCACACCGGCAATGCTCTCCTCTTGGGACCATCCACCGCTCTTGAGTGAAGTCGCGGGCACGTCCCGCCGGGCTTCTCCCGGGTTACTCCTCCGAAGGTAAGGCTCCGCACTTGATGCGTGCCAAAGGGTGCTCCACTAGTGATGCTTCTTTCGCACGGGAAGCTCCAAGACCGTGTACAAACTTGTGTCGGCTTCCACACTCTCTTTGGCAAGCTCAACACCGACGCCTAACCGGTCTAGGCCTTGCCATAGACCAAGGGTAACAAACCAAGACCGCCTCCCTATGACCACACTAGTCCTAGAGCTGGATGGATGCTCTCAACCCTCTCAAGCACTAAGCTTTCTTCTCCAAATCTTCTCCATGTGCTTCTCCTCTCTCTCAAGCACCAAGATTTCTCTCTAAAGCCTCTCCATGTGCTTCTCTTGCATCCTCTTGGCTCCCACTGTGTTTCCCCACTGATAACAATGGCCAAGGCACCCCAAAGGGTCAAGCAACCGGCTATTTATAGCCCTCCACTCAAAAACTAGCCGTTGCCCCCGAAAGTGTCCAGTCTCAGTGAGGACCGTACAATGACCGTACAGTACTGTCAATTGTACTGTCTCCATTTCCAGCCTGTAGTATTTCGGTGATAACTCTTTGCTCCGAACTCCGATGGAGGTGTACCATACCATATATCAATGGAAAGCTCTTGAAATTCCCCACAACTTTCCTTTTGGGCTGATCTCCAGATTCGGTCATCTTCATGTCCATATGTTGACCGTACAATACGGTGCTCATGACCGGACAGTCCGGTCTCATCCAGGCAGTCTGTAGTATTTTGGACATAACTCCTAGCTCCGAACTCTGATGGAGATGCACCATATACCGATGGAAAGCTCTTGAAATTCTCTACAACTTTCTTTTGGGTCGATCTCCAGATTCTGACATCTTCACGGCCAAAAAGACCACCGGACTATCCGGTCTCCATTCTGACCGTATTGTCCGGTCTCTAGGACCGTACCGTCCGGTCTCTTTCCTCATTTCCAACAGAAACTTCGTCTTCTCTGTTGCTTCTTCCAATAGGGACCGTACCGTACGGTCTCTTTGACCGTACCGTCCGGTCTATAGTCCGGTCTCTATTTTCTCAGCTTCCAGAACCTGTCTTCTCTGTCTGGATCTTCATTAGAGACCGTACCATACGGTCTCCTTGACCGTACCGTCCGGTCTTCTCTGCTGAAGCTGAACTTGATCATTTCTTCGATTCTTGCTTCCAAACTTCGTCCACTTGGCTCTTCTTCTCCTCTGCTGTCACCCTAGTGCCTGAGAGACTCTTTGAGCATCCACTCATTCTACCACTAGTGTGACCTAAGAGAAACGACTCGATCCCCCTTGATAGTCCGGTTGTTCCTATGGACTCAAGCCTATATCTACACCAAGCCAACACTTGCTTGGATCTAGCATGTCCTTAGCCTTGATCCATCTTCTCAAACCGCGACCTCCATCAAGTCCTTGATCCTTGTCGTGATCCATCAATGAAGCTTCTTCATGTGACCTAAAGAATATGCATGAATACCTTTCCTTGTCTCTTACCTCATGTGCGTAGTAGTCACCTTAAGTAGTCCTCATGTTCACTTCTCATCTTTATCAACTTCCTTGCAACCTTTGAGGTGTTGGCACTCCAATAGTATATCACTACATCCATGAGACTAAACATCTTGCACACTAGCAAACCTTGTTAGTCCCATTGACCATGTTGGCATCAATCACCAAAACCTATGAACCATGCTCTAGGTTCATTGATCTTACAATCTCCCCCTTTTTGGTGATTGATGGCAACACAACCAAAGCAAGAGATAATAGATAGAATGAAGCACAACAACTTGCCTCGGATGTATTGACAACATAGAATACCTTTACTCCTACCTCATGTCCTTGATTGAATCTTCACTCCATGGTTGCAAGTACTCCTCCCTTTGACATGTTCTCCCTATTTGTGCCTCATGTCTCTTCTCATTCCGCAACTACTTGCTTTGATGGATATACTTCTCCCCCTTTGACATCAAGCACCGAAAAGGGACAAACAGGCAAACGTTAAAAGCACAAGGGAGCTTCATAGATAGTGATCCTTTGGATGTGGATGGGATGTGGATCAAAATCTTGAAGCCTCACAACATAGACTAAACTCCCTCTAGAATTGTGCATACATGTGATGGAAGGCAAAGTATATGCACAATTTTACAATTAAGTCAAGTGGGGGACCTTAAGCTATGTTATGGAAGGTAGCTAGATAGATAATTCAAGAATGAAGGAAAACCTTACTACTTGCAAGAATGAAAAAACTTAGCGTACCTTCGGGGATGTGATTGCTTTCCAATGCCATAAAGAATGTGTCACATGAAAATTATGGCACCTCAAAGTGGATGATCATTCCTATCAAGAGACTAGAAAGATAAACTTGCAAACACATTAGTCTCAAGAATCTCAAGACATAGGATAGTCTCCCCCTAAAGTTGTGCATCACATGCACTTTGTCAATAAAGACAAGTCAAGGAGACTAACCTATATCTCGGATCATGGCATATAGAGAGATATGAAAAGAGCGCATAATATATGCCACTTGCAAAGGATATGAGTGAAAGCATGCAAGGCTTTACCACTTGTAAAAGCATATAGATATGAAGCAAACAACAAGGGTAAAGCAACTCAATCACAAAACGGCATCATGCGAGAAATATAAGGACACTACACACGTGATGGTAAGTAAGACAAGCATGCAAGTCATTGCTCAAGATAAGATACCACTTGAGAGATAAGCAATATATAGCAACAAAGGGTACATCAAGATAAAGCTAAGCACATGGAGCAAATGACAAGCATGAAGGGGCGATGATATGAAAGGAACAATATGCAATCAAGCACAAACATATCATCACGAGATGCACATACAAGAGACAATATAGGATGAAGGAGATGTTACCTTGATGTTCCGGTCGAGGCAAGTCATAGCTCATAAGATGTCACAAGTTAGAGCAAAAACTCATACCACAAGTGAATGAAAGAACAAGGAGCTGTGATAAGCACTAACGCTAAGATGACAAGGGTATAAGAAGATTACCTTCATGCTTACTTTGTAGAAGTCCGCTTCCCTTGACAAATGCACTCACCTCAAGATTGTTGAGAAGATCGATCATCTTCATCACTTGATCTTCATGAGCGCAACTCCCCCTTGAGGTGATCTCGATGTCTTCATCATCTTCTCTCCTATTTCTTGTTTCTTGTGTCTCCCCCTTGTTCCTACAATTGATCTTACAATAGAGAAAAAGAACAAGAAGGGCAAACGTCAAATGCACACAAGAGCTTCATGAACCATGTCCTTTTGAGTGGAAGGCATTTGGACCATGATCATGAAAGCCTCATAACATAGGCTAAACTCCCCCTAGAGTTATGCATACTTATAGTGGATGGCAAGATATATGCATATCATTGTGTGAAACACATGGGTAGTTTAAACTATGTTATGGATGGTAGCTAGAACAAAAGATAATTGAAATAGATCGGTTCTAGGCATACCTTTCGGAGAGAAGACATTATGACATGTAACCTCATGATAAAAACTAAAACAAAGAACACACGAGTGAAAGACTCCTTTGTGATTTCCTATATGCAATGCATGAACAAGCATATAATACAAATGCAAGGGAGAACATAAACATGCCATGATGAATGCATGCAAGATTAAAGACAATGCATAAAGGAAACCTACTCAAGGTCAAGTTTGAACCTCTCTCAAGCTTACTCACTATGAGCCAAACCTTGCCTTGAGTCCATCGGTCCACCAACTCAAGCATCCCCCATGCTCATAGCTATCTTGAGAAAGTTAGACCTCGAACTAATATTTTTGTGCTTTTATTTTAGGTTTTTACATGATGCATGAAAGTGCACAACATACTAGTTCACAAAGGAGCTACTAACAAAAGCAAAAGAACTAGAACGAAAAGAAACTACACTAAGATACAAGATACCTCCTTAAAGAGTAGATGTCGTCGTTCATGCCCTGGCACTTGTGGTGGACTTTAATGATCTCCATGTATTGAACTCGGTCCACCATCTCCATCACCTCAAGTGTTGTACTTGGGCGCCTCCATGTGATTGGCCGGCTTCATCCGGTCCACTAAGTTCTTTGGCACCCAAAGCATCCTCATCTTTCTCTTCTTGTCCAAAGCTCCTATGGACTTTGCCTTCACAACACTACATTCACATCTCATAACAAAAAGTGAGTGTTGTCAAGGTAAAGTAAATAATCAAATGCAAATGTAGGAGCTTTAGGAATCAAACGATCTTTTGTTGAATGGCCACTTATGCAACAATGCTTGCAATAGTGATCATTGGCCGCCAACGGTACTTCTTCACTTGGTGTGGCATCATCTTGACAATGCCTTCTATGTTCACCGAAGAAGTACACTTCCTTCCCTCTTGTGAGTCTTGTGAATGCTTGCATTATTGACTCACTCTTCTCCTTGAGCTTGTGGTGTTCCTTCAAAACAAAGACTCAAGAGAAAGAGCTCTCACAAGAGAGGGTTAGTTCATCACAAATAGTAAATGAATGCGAGATAGATGAACTAGGAGTAGTGGATGAAGAAGAAAAGAACTAGATGAGGTTGATAGCTCGATAAGAGATCTCAAGGTTCTCATACTTCTCATGAAGCTCAATGTTATCCAACTTGAGCCCTCAACTCATATGTAGAGCCTCATGAGATGACACGGGATCCTTGAGCTCCTCATCAAGCTCACCAACACTAAAATGGCCATATCATTCTTTCCTTACCTCCTTTACCTTGGAGGTGCATGTGAAGATGAAGACCAACAACATGTTTGCATATGCTCTTGAAGAAGAGTCACTCTCGTAGTCTTCATTATTGGCAATCCTCTCACCAACAAGAAAAACCTTTGTGAGATGACATCTCCTTCTTCTTGACCTTGGTCTTGTCTCACATACTTCTTGTATTTGGCCTTAGAATCATCTTCTTCTTCATCACTCTCATTGATCCTTCCATCACCACCTTCTTCTTGTCGATGACCCGCAAGTCATGTCTTCCAATGAGGCACACGGGTGGAGATGGAGGAGGTGAAGTTTTCATCAAGATATCAATAGCAACTTGATCTTCACCATCGGTTCATAGTCACCTTGATATCAATGAGACACAAAGATGAGTTAGATAAAGAATTGAAATTCGGTTCTAGGTATACCGTCATCTTTGCATTCTCCGAGGAAGATGTAGGTTCACTTGAGTGATCAAGAAAGTGAGTATCCCGAGCTTGCATAATCTTCTTCGCAATTGGTCGCTCTTCAAGTGATGGAAGCTTGCTCACGGTTGTAGATTGATCTTCAATAGAACCACCATCACCAATTGACATGTCCTCAAAATGAGACATTTCCTTGAGTGCTCATCATGTGAGATGGTCATGAGCAAGACTTCTTCAAATTGTAGCTTCTCAAGATCTTCATGTTGAAGTGCAAAAATGTTGTCGCCGAATCTTGAATGAGGAGGTGCTTTCAAGATCTTCATGATAACCTCACCACTTGAGCTCTTACACTTGTCATATCAATCGATCCACTTATCTAGCATAACCAAGCGAAGAGACAAGTAAGTGATTCATTAAATAATAAGGCAAGATTATCAAAATTACTCCTCAACAAGAAAACTAGCAACAACAACATCATGATCATCATAAGATATAACAAGAACAACAAGATCATCATGATAACATGGTTATCCGTGAAAGTGCTAGAGAATTTATTCATGGTATCCCACAATTCATTTGGAACTATGGACTTAAGGTAGCTATTCAAGCGATTCTTTCAATGTCCAAAGCCCAAACCCATAAGGGATGAAAACCCAAACTCATTCGGTCACATCTCAAAGGCGGTTAAGCCCTAAATTGAGCACTTGGCTCTGATACCACTTGTAAGGATCGTGTGACCGAGAGGGGGGGTGAATCGGGCACACCATGAACTAAAACTTTTTGCACTTCTAGCTATTCTTTCTAATTGCGGAAGTAAAGGATACATAACTAGAGAGTACATGTGCACTATGTGATAGTGATCAAGCAAGGATAACCATGTGCTAGGACTTGTACATGCTAGGAGCAAGACATACATGAGCATATAAGAACAACCTAGCATATGATACAAGATAAGCTCAACAAGTCCTACACAAGCTAGTGTATAAGGTAAAGGCACTCGAGCATTCTAGCAAGCATAAGGGTAACACAAACGGAAGCTCAAGCAAGTCCTATGCATGCTAGTGTATAAGATAAGATAGAACATAAACTAGCATGCATACAAGTAGCACATTGGGAAGCTCAAGCTAGTGATCATGACAAGATAGATACAACATAAAGCATAACAAGATCACTAGATGATATCAAGCAAGTGTATGAGCTATGAGCAAGTAAGTACACATAAGGAAAGCGCATATCACTAGAGATAACATAGAGCTAGCACACGGAAACAATCATCAAGCAATCATATGATAAGCACAAGGTCTACTACATGCATATAAGATAAACAAGATAGTAAGTGCAAGTAGTAGAGAGTAAGAGTAAGAGATTGCTCATCGATTTTTCCCGTGGTCTCGGAAGGATGGCGCCTTCCCCTACTCCACGTTGGGTCACTCCCACCGGAGTCTCGACCCCGTCCCTCCGCTCGATGGCGATCCCCTCTAGAGCACACTCCACCCTTTAAGCCGGTGATGTCCCCTAAGAGCACGCTTCACTCCTCGAGTGAAGTCACGGCTTCACCCCGCCGCACACCGGCAATGCTCTCCTCTTGGGACCATCCACCGCTCTTGAGTGAAGTCGCGGGCACGTCCCGCCGGGCTTCTCCCGGGTACTCCTCCGAAGGTAAGGCTCCGCACTTGATGCGTGCCAAAGGGCGCTCCACTAGTGATGCTTCTTTCGCACGGGAAGCTCCAAGACCGTGTACAAACTTGTGTCGGCTTCCACACTCTCTTTGGCAAGCTCAACACCGACGCCTAACCGGTCTAGGCCTTGCCATAGACCAAGGGTAACAAACCAAGACCGCCTCCCTATGACCACACTAGTCCTAGAGGTGGATGGATGCTCTCAACCCTCTCAAGCACTAAGCTTTCTTCTCCAAATCTTCTCCATGTGCTTCTCCTCTCTCTCAAGCACCAAGATTTCTCTCTAAAGCCTCTCCATGTGCTTCTCTTGCATCCTCTTGGCTCCCACTGTGTTTCCCCACTGATAACAATGGCCAAAGGCACCCCAAAGGGTCAAGCAACCGGCTATTTATAGCCCTCCACTCAAAAACTAGCCGTTGCCCCGAAAGTGTCCAGTCTCAGTGAGGACCGTACAATTGACCGTACAGTACTGTCAATTGTACTGTCTCCATTTCCAGCCTGTAGTATTTCGGTGATAACTCCTTGCTCCGAACTCCGATAGAGGTGTACCATATATCAATGGAAAGCTCTTGAAATTCCCCACAACTTTCCTTTTGGGCTGATCTCTAGATTCGGTCATCTTCATGTCCATATGTTGACCGTACAATACGGTGCTCATGACCGGACAGTCCGGTCTCCTCCAGGCAGTCTGTAGTATTTTGGACATAACTCCTAGCTCCGAACTCTGATGGAGATGCACCATATACCGATGGAAAGCTCTTGAAATTCTCTACAACTTTTTTTTTGGGTCGAGCTCCCGATTCTGACATCTTCACGGCCAAAAGACCACCGGACTGTCCGGTCTCCATTCTGACCGTATTGTCCGGTCTCTAGGACCGTACCGTCCGGTCTCCTTTCCTCATTTCCAACAGAAACTTCGTCTTCTCTGTTGCTTCTTCCAATAGGGACCGTACCGTACGGTCTCTTTGACCGTACCGTCCGGTCTATAGTCCGGTCTCTATTTTCTCAGCTTCCAGAACCTTGTCTTCTCTGTCTGGATCTTCATTAGAGACCGTACCATACGGTCTCCTTGACCGTACCGTCCGGTCTTCTCTGCTGAAGCTGAACTTGATCATTTCTTCGATTCTTGCTTCCAAACTTCGTCCACTTGGCTCTTCTTCTCCTCTGCTGTCACCCTAGTGCCTGAGAGACTCTTTGAGCATCCACTCACTTCTACCACTAGTGTGACCTAAGAGAAACGACTCGATCCCCCTTGATAGTCCGGTTGTTCCTATGGACTCAAGCCTATATCTACACCAAGCCAACACTTGCTTGGATCTAGCATGTCCTTAGCCTTGATCCATCTTCTCAAACCGCGACCTCCATCAAGTCCTTGATCCTTGTCGTGATCCATCAATGAAGCTTCTTCATGTGACCTAAAGAATATGCATGAATACCTTTCCTTGTCTCTTACCTCATGTGCGTAGTAGTCACCTTAAGTAGTCCTCATGTTCACTTCTCATCTTTATCAACTTCCTTGCAACCTTTGAGGTGTTGGCACTCCAATAGTATATCACTACATCCATGAGACTAAACATCTTGCACACTAGCAAACCTTGTTAGTCCCATTGACCATGTTGGCATCAATCACCAAAACCTATGAACCATGCTCTAGGTTCATTGATCTTACACTGGTTCCTGCTCCTCCTCCTCCTCGTACTCGTACTCTCCGTTAGCTAAACGTGCGACCGGCAAACAACAAACAAGCAAACAAACACAAATAAATACAAAAGAAATAGAAGATGAGTTCTACACAAGATGAAACTGGTAGAAAGGGATAGAGTTCGATTTTAGATGAATTTAGGAGGAAGAATCGGGTTAATCGGAGCTTGGATGGTGGAGATATCGATTTTATAGTGGAGGCTATGGATTAATTCCGAAAATAAATTCGAGGGAATATTTCAAGTCGAGCAGCACACGAGTGCTTGGGCTGCTGGTGGTGCTCGGTTGACAAAGGAAAAGGGTAGATTAAGTGGGCCGGGGAGGTGGAGTGGTGTTGGGGATGCTCCACGGCAGCTTGGTCGGGGCGAGACGGCGTCGGGAAGGAAGATCAATGCGGTGCTTGGTTAAACACCAGATCAAAGAGAGAAGCGGAGGGAGGACGCTCACCTGCAGCTGGGCTGGACAGCGCGATGGCGATGGAGCTCGCGGGGAGGGCTATTTATAGCCTGGGATGAACTCGAGTAGGGAGAGAGAGGAGCATCACCGTGGACAGCGACATTGAGGCGATGGCGCTGCTGTGCTATAGTCGCCGCTCCTGCGCGCGCAGAGCGGGACGTGGGCGGTGGCACGCGGCGCGAGGCTAGGTAGTGGCAGGCAGCATGCAGTGGCAAAGGTGAGGGAGAGGCTGCAGCGCTGAAGTGACGGCGCGGTTGACGCACATAGTGGTGCGCATGGATGAATAGCGACGGTGGGGCTCGGGCGGTGCGTCGCGATGTGGCACGCGCAGCAGTGCGACAGGACTGGCCAGCAGTGGGGAAAGTGGCCAGCTGGGGCAGTAGCGGCGCATGCAAGTGGGCACGAGCGGCTTACGATGCAGAGCGACAAGATGGCGGGGCCAAAGGCGTGGCGTATGAACTTGGGCTGACGAGACAGCGAGGCCAATGGCGTGGCGTATGGTTTTAGACTGACGAGACAACGACGAGACGACTCAGGAGTTGGTGTGGATTTGGGCTGATGAGACAACGACGAGACGCGACGAGATAACACAAGCATAGTGTATAGTGTCGTCACGTGGTTTGAGATGACGAGACGACTCAAGCATAGTGCATAGTGTTGGCACAAGGTTCAAGACGACGAGACGACTCAAGCATAGTGCATAGTGTTGGCACAAGGTTCAAGACGACGAGACGACTCAAGCATAGTGCATAGTGTCGTCAGGTCATTCGAGATAATTAATGTGACGAGATGACTCGTGCGGGGCCGAGCGATGTGCCAGCTTATGCGACGGAATAAATGACGGTCACTGGGTAGGTGAAGGTAAAAACGCGCTGGACGGCAACTTAGCGCGCGAGGATGGAGAAGGGAAGAAATAGACCAGACCGGAAAATCCAGTTGGTGTGGTCCAGAACAAGAGAGGGATTTTTGAAAAGTTTTGAAAACTTCCGATTTAAGTTTCGATTTTTATTTAAGATTTTTAGGGTCGATTTTCAGGGCGTTACAAACCTACCCCCCTTAAAGGAATCTCGTCCTCGAGATTCCAGCTCTTCCTCAAAGAGATGGGGATACTCCTTCCTCAAAGCATCTTCTCGTTCCCAAGTAGCTTCTGCCTCTGTGTGCCGATTCCACTGAACACGATACAGACGAACTGTTGAACCTCGGGTCTGACGGGTTGTTACATCCAAAATCTTAATCGGCACTTCCCGATATCGAAGGTCATCTTGCAAGTCCAAGGTTTCTACAGAGACATGCTCTTCAGGGATCCTCAAGCACTTCTTGAGCTGGGACACATGGAAAACATTGTGCACATCTGCCAACTCTGGTGGTAGCTCAATCCTGTATGCCACTGTACCGATCTTCTTCAGCACTCGGTAAGGTCCGATGTAGCGTGGTGCTAACTTGCCACGGACTTGGAAACGACGTGTATGTGACGTCCCACCTCCTCGAGGCCGGGCCCGCACGCCTGGCAGCTCTCTAGGATCTCAAGACTGTCCCCACAGACCAACACACGTCTTTTCTGCGCACTTTGTCCTCACTCGTGCACACCCGGGAAGGACTTCCCGGTCGGTCACCCATCCCGAAATTGCTCCGGGCCAAGCACGCTTAACCCCGGAGTTCTTTCGAGATGAGCTTCCGGAAAAGAAGTTGCAACTGTTGGTATGAGTATTCTTATCAATCCTATTAAGCCCTGGGCCAGGATGTTACATTCTCACCCCCTTAGGAGACCGACGTCCTCGTCGGTCAACCCCAGTCCAGGAACGTCCTCTCTTGGCCATGTCCGTGCGTCCAGTGCCAGCGCATGTGCTATGCTGTGTGACCACTCTGGCCCACACCAGCCATGCGCACCATGCCTGAGCAACTGCGCCCACACGCGCCCGTGAAACCGCGAGGGTCGGCTCTGATACCACTTGTGACGTCCCACCTCCTCGAGGCCGGGCCCGCACGCCTGGCAGCTCTCTAGGATCTCAAGACTGACCCCACAGACCAACACACGTCTTTTCTGCGCACTTTGTCCTCACTCGTGCACACCCGGGAAGGACTTCCCGGTCGGTCACCCATCCCGAAATTGCTCCGGGCCAAGCACACTTAACCCCGGAGTTCTTTCGAGATGAGCTTCCGGAAAAGAAGTTGCAACTGTTGGTATGAGTATTCTTATCAATCCTATTAAGCCCTGGGCCAGGATGTTACAGTGTACCTCTAATTGGGGAAACTTTAAGGTACACATAGTCTCCAACTTGGAAACTTAAATCCCTTCTTCTTTTGTCTGAATAACTCTTCTGACGGGACTGTGCTTCCTTCAGCTTTTCCCTGATTTCTGCAACTTTTTCTTCTGCCTCTTTAACAATGGAGGGTCCCGTAAGAGAACGTTCTCCAACTTCCGACCACATCAGAGGTGTTCTGCACTTTCTGCCATACAACACTTCAAAAGGTGACATCTTGAGGCTAGCTTGATAACTGTTGTTGTATGAGAATTCTGCGTAAGCTAGACTCTTCTCCCAGTCTTTGCCATAGGTCAGTGCACAGGCTCTCAACATGTCTTCAAGAATTTGGTTGATCCTTTCTGTCTGACCATCCGTCTGAGGGTGATAAGCAGTGCTGAAATCCAACTTAGTTCCCAGAGCAGCGTGTAAGCTTTTCCAAAACCTAGAGGTAAATTGGGTACCTCTATCAGAGACAATTCTGCTTGGTACTCCATGTAGCTTCACTATGTTGTCAATATACAACTGGGCTAACTTGTCTCCTCCGTAGTTGGTTCGTACAGGAATAAAGTGAGCGACCTTGGTGAGTCGGTCCACTATTACCCATACAGAGTTATATCCCTTCTTTGTCTTAGGAAAACCAACTATAAAATCCATGCCTACTTCATCCCATTTCCACACAGGGATTGGTAAGGGCTGGAGTAATCCTGCAGGCTTCTGGTGTTCTGCCTTGACTCTCTGACAGACATCACATTCTGCAACAAACTTGGCTATATCTGCCTTCATTCCATTCCACGAGTACTTTTCCTTTAAATCAAGATACATCTTGGTAGATCCTGGGTGGATGGAATATGCTGAGTTGTGGGCTTCATCTATGATTATCTCTCGGAACTTTCCTTCCTGAGGTACACAGATTCTATCTTTATACCATAGAGTTCCTTTATCATCTACTCTGAAGTTTGGGGCTTTGTTTTCTCCAGTGTGGTTACGGATCCTCATTAACTCTTGATCCTTGAGCTGGGCTTGTCTGATCTGTTCATCTAGTGTTGGTTGTACACTCAGATTATTCACACAGGCTCGAGGCACTATCTCCAGATTAAGCTTCTTTATCTCGGTCGACAAGTGATCATTGTGGGTCATGAGGTAGTTGCAGTAGGCTTTTCTGCTTAAGGCATCTGCCACAACATTTGCTTTTCCGGGATGGTAGTGGATTTCCAAATCATAATCCTTGATTAACTCTAACCATCTTCGTTGTCTCAGATTCAGGTCTGGCTGAGTGAAGATGTACTTCAAACTCTTATGATCCGTATAGATCTCACACTTATTTCCAATTAAGTAGTGTCGCCAAATCTTTAGGGCGTGCACTTGTTGACACCAAAATCTGGACAAGGACCCGCTGTCAGTAGATGACAGAGTACGCGCCGGGTGAAGAAAGGGTTTTGCGCAAAGTAGTAGCCCACCGGAGATCATGAAGCCGAAGAAAACATGCGCGTGTGCGTGTGGGTTTTTTTTCCTTTTAAATTTCTTTCCTTTCTAGATTAAGAAAGGATTGACCGAATTGTGGTCAAGTAGGAGTCATGTTTAAGTCCAAATCGGACTCTCGCCTCGGGTGTATAAATATAAACCCAGGTGCTTGTAATCAAAAAGAACCAATACAATCAACCTTTCGGCGCATCGCCACAATTTCTCGACGGGTTTTTTCGTCACCGGCGTCCATCGGGGCTCCGGCTCGACTGGATCTCGTCAGGTAAGCGCATCGATCTGATTATGTCGACTTGTCCATGATTAAGACTGATGTGGCTGCTAGTTATCCGGTAATCTAGATCAATCTAGGGTTTACATCGTGCGTCGACTGCATGGAATTGTTTAAGACCTGGTCCAATTCTTTGTTGCGGTTAGTTGACTTGTCCTCGCCGCAGCCTTGTTGCCGATTGCTGATGTCGATTTCTGTTTGATCTGGTTACTCGAGTCACGGTTAAGGTATTTTGTCGATTAGATCTGCTCTTGGTGATTGGGTAGGCAGTTTGACTTGTCCTGTCTGCTTCGCTTAGTTGACGTGTCCTCGGCGAAACAGTTGCTAAGGGTCAGATCTAGTTTACTGAGTACCTGGGACCGGTAGTTGCCGATTATATTTGTATCTGCCGATCGTGTAGAGCAGTTTGACGTGTCCTGTTCTACTTCACTTAGTTGACGTGTCCTCGGTGAAGCGATTGTCAGATTATGGGTATAATTAGTGGTTACTGGTTTAATCGTTCTTTCGGGGTGTTTAGCCGATTGCTTACCACGTTCAGATCTATGCTTGCGTGCCTTTAAATATCTCATTGCTCCTGTTCAAGCATAGTCTGAGCCTCCTTTTGTCGATTGTCGATCTACCTTACTGTGCTACTTGCCGATAGAT
Source organism: Eragrostis nindensis (assembly GCA_012490785.1). Taxonomy (NCBI): domain Eukaryota; kingdom Viridiplantae; phylum Streptophyta; class Magnoliopsida; order Poales; family Poaceae; genus Eragrostis; species Eragrostis nindensis. Next base: position 16,881 of record JAAXCT010001987.1, read on the forward strand.
TTTGCCGATTGCATGCTTTGCCGATTGCCGATTCTGATGCATGCTTTGCTTTATTTATCGTGCGAGTATTTACTGTTGCGACATGTCTATTCGTTTCTAGCCGTCAGCCGAGTGCTTATTCGATTATATTTTTATCCACTAACATCGGCTGCGGTTACGCATCGGCCTGTCCGGGGCCGATAGTCCGGGAATTTTACACGCTTCTTGTCTTTGTCGATTTGCAGGGAAAATCGACTGGCACGCTCCGGAATTCACCGCGTTCCAAGTTTTTGGCGCTGAACAGAGTTAAGCAAATCTCTCAGGCCGCGTGTGCGAGCGGTAGAACACACATTTTACCGTCAACACACTTTTTGGCACGCCCAGTGGGACAGATCAAGTTCTTCGAAGCAGATGGCGTTCGTTCAAGCTGTTGCTGATGATGGTACTTTGCTCGTCGATGCAAAGGGCCACAAGATCATGATTCCTGCTCCGTTTGTTCGAGATGATAAAGATTCTTCTGAAGTCACTGGCAACAATGAGCTCAATGCTTGGGAGAAAATGTCTTTGGATCAGAAAAAGGCATATCAGAGTTATCTGTATGATTGCCAAGTGAAGTACTTTGAGACCATCAAGATGACACGTGGCAAGATTACAGCAGTATTGGCTTCACCAGTGGTGATGAGAGCAGAAGAATTGGCTACAATCAAAGCTGCGAAGATGCCAGATCAAGCTCTGTTGGATGAAGTCGTGAATACTGCGGTTCACAAGGCTTTCATTAACCAGTCAGGGGTGCTTGTTAACACTCTGTACAACATGCTCAAGGCATTTGCTGATGGGACCTTGCAGTTTGATTCTGGATTCATGGGGCCAGCATTTACTTTACCAACTGCTACACCAGTACGTCCTGCACCTCCTGGTGGTCAACCCACGGTTCAAGAAGAGACAAGCGCTGCTGGTCAGCAAAGGCAACCATATGGCATGCCACCAGAGTTGTGGTCTACAAGTGCTCAAGCTTTGGCTGCAGGGACTGCCCGGGTATCGGCGCCAAGTCTTATTGATGCGCCGTTGTCCACGCAGAAAGAAGCAGGTGGTACAACTCCTGAGCCAAGGATTAGTCAAACTCCTCAGACAAGATACCATTTAGCTCCCAATGTCAATCCTGCACTGTTCAACCAGGAGATACCGCAAGGCTATCACAGAGTGGCAGATTACAGCGAACACTACAAGGAGCAACCTGCTCAGGTTCAGTCACAACCGCAGCCATCGTCTCAGATGGCTGGGGGGCAAGTGCAGAATTCATCAGAAGATATAGTTGCCAGGTTGGCTGAAGTCATGAAGGAGCAGTTTGATCTCAAGCCCAAGGAGCAGAACTTCATGTATCGACGTCCATATCCAGAGTGGATGGAACAAGTTGCCTTACCACATCGATACAAGTTGCCAGAGTTTGGCAAATTTTCTGGACAAGATAATGTCTCTACAGTGGAGCACATCAGCCGATATTTGGCACAGTTGGGAGAGGCATCGGCACAAGATGCATTGAAGGTCCGATTGTTTCCTCTGTCATTATCTGGATCGGCATTCTCATGGTTCACCTCCCTCCCTGCGGGATCCGTGCGGAATTGGGCCGATTTGGAGAAGAAATTCCACTCTTATTTCTTCACTGGCATGGCAGAGCTGAGCATATCAGATTTGACAGCTGTTCGTCAGAAGGCTGGAGAGTCAGTTGCCGATTTTGTCCAAAGGTTCAGAGTCATCCGTGGCAGGTGCTATAACCTGAATCTGACGGATCGGCAAATGGCTGAGATTGCTTATCAAGGTTTGCTGCCTCAGATCAGAGACAAGTTTGCCCCTCAAGAAGTCGATGGCTTGGCACAACTCTTTCAGAAGGCGTCGATTCATGAAGGGCGTGTCCAGAATACACGTGGCAGACAGTTTCAGGCGGCTTATGCTGATTATTCTTCTGATTCTGATGACGACGCTGAAGTTGCTCTTGCTGAGTGGACCAGGAACAAGAAGACTGTTCTCTGTCCGTGGGTCAAGCAGAAGGAAGAAGAAAAGAAGTATGACTTTGACATCAACAAAGCCGACAAGATATTCGATCTACTGCTACAAGAGAAGCTTATTCAACTCCCACCTAATCACACGTTGCCTCCAGCTGAGGAGTTGAAGAAGATCAAGTGGTGCAAGTGGCATAATACTCCCTCTCATCACACCAATGAGTGCAAAGTATTCAGGCAACAGATCCAATCGGCAATTGAGAGTGATCGCATTAAATTCTCTGGTCAGAAGCCGATGAAGATTGATGGGCATCCTTTTCCAGTCAACATGATCGGTGGATCTGCTGGATTGATCGGCAAATACTCAAGGAAAAGAGAGAGGGAAGACAAGAGGATTAGTGATGATGACTTCGATCCACACTGGAACTGTCCGTTCTTCCAGTACTGTTGGGAGCAGGGTATGAAGCTGCCACCAATTGAAGGTTGCCCAGGCTGTAGCAGAAGATCTGGAGATTTGTACAGGGAAGTTGGTTCTTCAAGCCGAGGTCCTATGAAGAAACCAGCATCAAGGGTTTCTGTGCATGAAAGACTTGGTCCTGTCAATCAAGTTGAAGATTATGAAGAAGACCAGGGCGAATTCACAGAAGAAGGCCAATGGTGTCCGAGTGGTATTTTTACCAAGACTCAGAAGAGAAGAGTACAGAGGGCACGTTGCCGGGAGCTGAACAAGGATGTGAACCAGGAAGATGTTCATGATAAGGGGCCCAAGTCAAAAAGGTATGGAGACCAAAAGTCAAATCTCAAATACATGAAGTTGAAGCTCCTGTCAATATGGTATTTATGCTGCCGCGAGAATTTAGTTCTTTGGACATTAATGAGTCGGAAGAAGAAGCTTCTGCCGAGTTGTTATTGGGTCCACGGCAGGCAGTGTTCGAGAAGCCGTCTGGTGTTGATCATCTCCATCTGAGGGCTCTGTACCTCAATGGTTTCATCAATGGCAAGCCGATGAGCAAGATGATGGTCGATGGTGGTGCTGCTGTCAATGTTTTGCCGATGGCAACGTACAGGAAGATCGGCAAACTGCCTGAAGAGCTGACCAAGACCAACATGACGTTAAGGGACTATGGGGGCAGGAGCTCTGAAGTCAAAGGAGTCACTAATGTCGAAGTCACTATCGGAAGCAAGACGTTGCCAACGACGTTCTTTGTAATTGAAGGCAAAGGTTCGTACGCCGTACTGCTGGGTAGGGATTGGATTCATGCTAATTGCTGTATCCCTTCTACGATGCATCAGCTCCTTATCCAGTGGATCGGCGACGAGGTGGAAACTATTCAGGCTGACAAATCGATGGATCGGCAACTCCACGGTTATTATAGCAATTACTGGACTCTGACGTTGATCGGCCGATGGAGGCTGAGAAGGAAGAAGTAATCAACAATCAGCTGATCGATGAAAGAGAGGAAGAAATGGTGCTGTTAGCTACGATATGATTAGCTGTGTGATTGCTGGAGCCTATACAACGGCGCAGACAATGATGACAAGACAGTACCACACAGAGATGATGGCAAGTTTATTCTTCAGGTCTAAGAGAGCTGTTTGCGTCTGAGGGATCACATCGGCAAGATGACAAAGATAGTGAAGCTCATAGACAGCTCTGGCCTTGATCATGCACGTGTCTCAGTTGCATGTGTGGATTTGTATGTGCTCGTACAGTGAAGTTGCTGATGAGCAAAAGAGGACGTTCCAACACTTGACGCTTCAAGAAAATTAGGCCTTGATCTTCACGAGTGTAGCATCGGCTTGATTTCAGTCAATCATCTATAGGCCACTTCGACGTTCATTCTGCAGAGCACGATTCAGCGACTACCATTATTCTCATCAGCTGGCGAGGCCAGACGACACAGACAGGTGATGGTCCAGCCACACTACATCAGCTTGCGGGTATTGATAAGCTCGTGAACATCGCCGGATTACATTATGATGAACTCGGAGATATGGTATGTTGAAACAAACCCTTACTTCTCATAGCAAAAATACTTGGGAATTTTATTTTGCAAAAATATTAGAATAACTTAGCTCCTCAATGATATGACAAAATTCCTACCAGAGCCATATATCAATTTAAATTGCAAAGCTTTACACATATGCTGCATGTTTTCACAGTGAGCCTTGTTAAAATTGTTGTGACCTTTGTGAGATTCTTTTCATGCTTTCTTGATCAAGATTCACGCGCACATACACTTCTACCATATTTGCGAAGCTCCTACACTGGGAGTTAGCACCATAAATATTTTCCATTCCATCCATCCACTAGAAAATACTCCCTGTTATTGAAACTCCCTCTCTATTATTTGTGCAACCGTGTACGGCTATTGCAAAATAAATAAAAAATAAAAAAAATGTGCCTACCATGAAGTAGAGCAGAAGAAAAAAAAAAAAAAAAAAAAAAGAAGGAATGGTTGTACACGGGTATTTCAAGGGGAGAGTTTTTTGAAGGAGTACAATTCCTCTTCACCATCATTCCACCATTATTCCACCATATTATCCATACACATGCACATCTTGATCAGATTGTATGACATGTTTTCTCCGTGGGTCCGGTCTTTTAACTTGGCAAAATATGTGTTGCATGTATGTGTCAGTTTATCCCTTACCTTAAACTCTACAAAAAGGCCTTATTAGAAATAGGGAGAAACAGGCAAACCAAATGCCTTGGAGAGGAATTATACACATTGAGCGATTTGAGAGAATCATTTGAGGAGCAAAGTTATGTTTTGAATTAAAAATCTTTCAAAAACCCAAGATATTTGAGCAGGGAAGTAAAGTGGCTTGATTCTTCGTATTATTTTGAGAAATCTGAAGATGATGACAAGAGCAGGAAAGCAATCCGGCGCATGGAAATTCCATACCCCGGCTTGGGGGGCATGTGTTGACACCAAAATCTGGACAAGGACCCGCTGTCAGTAGATGACAGAGTACGCGCCGGGTGAAGAAAGGGTTTTGCGCAAAGTAGTAGCCCACCGGAGATCATGAAGCCGAAGAAAACATGCGCGTGTGCGTGTGGGTTTGTTTTTCCCTTTTAAATTTCTTTCCTTTTCTAGATTAAGAAAGGATTGACCGAATTGTGGTCAAGTAGGAGTCATGTTTAAGTCCAAATCGGACTCTCGCCTCGGGTGTATAAATATAAACCCAGGTGCTTGTAATCAAAAAGAACCAATACAATCAACCTTTCGGCGCATCGCCACAATTTCTCGACGGGTTTTTTCGTCACCGGCGTCCATCGGGGCTCCGGCTCGACTGGATCTCGTCAGGTAAGCGCATCGATCTGATTATGTCGACTTGTCCATGATTAAGACTGATGTGGCTGCTAGTTATCCGGTAATCTAGATCAATCTAGGGTTTACATCGTGCGTCGACTGCATGGAATTGTTTAAGACCTGGTCCAATTCTTTGTTGCGGTTAGTTGACTTGTCCTCGCCGCAGCCTTGTTGCCGATTGCTGATGTCGATTTCTGTTTGATCTGGTTACTCGAGTCACGGTTAAGGTATTTTGTCGATTAGATCTGCTCTTGGTGATTGGGTAGGCAGTTTGACTTGTCCTGTCTGCTTCGCTTAGTTGACGTGTCCTCGGCGAAACAGTTGCTAAGGGTCAGATCTAGTTTACTGAGTACCTGGGACCGGTAGTTGCCGATTATATTTGTATCTGCCGATCGTGTAGAGCAGTTTGACGTGTCCTGTTCTACTTCACTTAGTTGACGTGTCCTCGGTGAAGCGATTGTCAGATTATGGGTATAATTAGTGGTTACTGGTTTAATCGTTCTTTCGGGGTGTTTAGCCGATTGCTTACCACGTTCAGATCTATGCTTGCGTGCCTTTAAATATCTCATTGCTCCTGTTCAAGCATAGTCTGAGCCTCCTTTTGTCGATTGTCGATCTACCTTACTGTGCTACTTGCCGATAGATTTTGCCGATTGCATGCTTTGCCGATTGCCGATTCTGATGCATGCTTTGCTTTATTTATCGTGCGAGTATTTACTGTTGCGACATGTCGATTCGTTTCTAGCCGTCAGCCGAGTGCTTATTCGATTATATTTTTATCCACTAACATCGGCTGCGGTTACGCATCGGCCTGTCCGGGGCCGATAGTCCGGGAATTTTACACGCTTCTTGTCTTTGTCGATTTGCAGGGAAAATCGACTGGCACGCTCCGGAATTCACCGCGTTCCAAGTTTTTGGCGCTGAACAGAGTTAAGCAAATCTCTCAGGCCGCGTGTGCGAGCGGTAGAACACACATTTTACCGTCAACAGCACTACTGCTGCTAACTCCAGATCATGAGTGGGATAATTCTGCTCATGTGTCTTCAGTTGCCTTGATGCATAGGCAACAACTCTACCATCTTGCATTAGGACACATCCTAAGCCTTGTCTTGATGCATCACAGTAGACGACAAAATCTCTATGAATATCAGGTAAGACCAACACTGGTGCTGTTGTCAGTCTTCTCTTCAACTCTTGAAAGCTTCTTTCACAAGATTGGGTCCATTCAAACTTCTTATCTTTCCTGAGAAGTTCTGTCATGGGTCTGGTTATCTTGAAAAATCCTTCAATGAATCGGCGGTAATAACCCGCTAATCCAAGAAAGCTTCTGATCTCTGACACATTTGTCGACTGAGGCCAATGAGTAACTGCTTCAACTTTCTCAGGGTCTACAGCAACTCCTTCTGCTGTCAGAATGTGGCCAAGGAAGGCAACTTTCTCAAGCCAAAATTCACATTTACTGAACTTGGCATACAACTTGTGGGTTCTGAGCTTTTCCAAAATTACTCTCAGACGTTGCTCGTGCTCTTCGGCACTCTTTGAATAGATCAGTATGTCGTCAATGAAGACAACGACAAACTTATCTAATTCCTCCATAAACACCTTGTTCATGAGGTTCATGAAGTATGCAGGGGCATTGGTTAGTCCAAAGGACATAACTGTAAACTCATACCGGCCATATCTGGATACAAAAGCTGTTTTTGGGATATCTGCTTCTCTGATCTTCAGCTGATAATACCCGGACCTTAAGTCGATCTTGGAGAAGTACTTAGCACCTTTTAACTGATCGAACAGGTCATCAATCCTGGGCAGAGGATACTTGTTCTTGATGGTCACTTCATTCAAGGATCCGTAGTCTACACACATCCTCATACTTCCATCCTTCTTCTTGACAAAGAGAACTGGTGCTCCCCAAGGGGAAGAGCTGGGTCTGATATATCCTTTTTCTTGGAGTTCTCTTAACTGTTCCTTGAGTTCTGCTAATTCTGCGGCTGCCATGCGGTAGGGTCGCTTGGCTATTGGGGCTGTTCCAGGGATAAGGTCAATGATGAACTCAATATCCCTATCTGGTGGCATTCCAGGTAACTCTTCAGGGAACACATCTGGATACTCATTCACCACTGGTACTTCTTCTACAGTCTTGGTTTCCATTGAAAACACCATAGGGTCAGGTTTACTTCCATGGGCTTGGCAAACTACTCGGGTTCCTTCATGGTTGGTCACTGTAACTATTCTGTCTGAACATGCTATGACACCATCATGCTTGGTTAACCAATCCATTCCGAGGATTAGATCTATCCCCTTGGATTTTAGTACCACTGGACTAGCTAGGAAGGCTACCCCACTTAGGGTGATTCTTATCCGCGAACAACCCAAGTGACACTTGATGTCAGCTCCGGGTGATCGGGTTATTAAGGGAGTTTTAAGCAGTACTGTAGGTACTTTATGCTTTTCCACAAAACTTGATGATATGAAAGAGTGCGATGCTCCAGAATCAAACAAAACTGTTGCAAGAACTGATTCAACAAGAAACTCACCAAGCACAACTCCGGGTGCGTCCTGAGTTTCCTGAGCATGGATGTGGTTGACGCGGGCACGTCCGAAGGATTGCTGTGTCTTTGCTGGCTGGTTGGAGACTTGGTTGGTTCCACGGGTGGCTCCAGACATCCTTGGTCCATTCACAGTGTTGGACGGAATGGAAGCAGCTGGCTTGTTCTTGTGCGGACAGTTGGCAATGAAATGGCTAAGGTCACCACAGTTGAAGCAAGCCTTGGGTTGGTTGGTCACTTGACCACTGCTGTACTGCTGAGTCTTGGTGTTGTTCTGACTCCTCTGAGGAAAGCTGGGCTGACGAGAGGCATTGGATGGAGTCCTGAACTGCATTGGGGTTTGACTCTTCTGACCTTGGAAATTGGAGTTCCTAGGCCTCTGGAATCTTTCCTGCTGGCGAACTTCATGAGCTGCAAACTTGCGCTTCTTCTCCTTGGACATCTCTATCATCCTTTCTTCAGTTAGGATGGTCTGGTTCATCAGGGTATTGAAGTCAGGATAGATGTGAGGAGTCATCTGGGTTCCTAACTCTCCAGATAAACCTTTCTTGAACTTATTCTGCTTCTTCTTGTCAGTTGAAACTTCCTCAGGAGCATAGCGAGAAAGTTCAATGAACTTGCGGATGTACTGATTAACAGACATGCTTCCTTGCTTCAGCCTACGAAACTCATCTGTCTTGAGTTGCATGGTACCTTCTGGAACATGGTATCGGCGGAATTCTTCCACAAATTCTTCCCAAGTGATGGTTGTGGGATCATCAGTGGCTTCACAGTAGTTCTCCCACCAGGCTAAGGCTGTCCCAGTGAGTTGATGGGATGCCAGGAGAACTCTGTCTCTACCTTCACAGTTGATAGCATCAAGCTTCCTTTGGATGTTCCTTAACCAGTCATCAGCTTCGAGTGGGTCCTCAGATCCTCCAAAGGTCGGTGGCTTAATTCTGACAAACTCAGCCATCTTACTCTGGAAACCATGCACTTGCTGCTGACGGCGTTGGTTGTTGTTGTTATTGTTCTGCACAAGTGCTTCCAACAGACGGGTTTGCTGTGCCATAACTTCCGCCAGGGTGGTGAGCGGAGGGTTAGGCAACTGTCCATGGTTGGAGTTCTCAGCTTGAACTTCTGCATCTTGGTTCACTTCTTCTTCCCTACGGTTGTTGGGCTGGCGCCGTTGGCGTTGCTGGATCCTGGCAGATCGCTTGGGCGGCATCTGTTTTGAGGATAAGGGGGAAAGAGCATAAGATGAGAGAAGAACCTAAGATCTTCTTTATGTTATCATTTAATTCTCTTTGTTATTATATTTTTCTTTTTATAAAAGGGCGCAAGGCACAAGGGCCTCGCTGGCACACACAACAAGCAATTCACACAAACAAGCAGCACTCACAGATTCATTAAAACAACAAGGGGTACAACACTAGCGAAGAGCTACTCGCGGTTACACTGCGACTACAAGGGGCAAACTAAGACTTCGGGGGTACAGTCTTCCACAGACACTTCCTTGAACTCGGACCGGTAGCTTCATCCCACGATGATTGGATCTTCATCTCAGTAGACACTCAGGGGTCCTGGGCATCCATGAGGTTGGAGGCATCTTCCAGGCCTCTAACTGGGGATTCTTCATCCGAAGCGGTGGGGAGGCGATCTTCATTCTCCCTTGGAAAAGGCTGGGTCAGAGGGAGGGGCTCTTCTTCTTCAACTTCTTCTTTACCGTCTGCTGCAGAGGGCGGTGGTGCAGGAAGATCTTCTGCGTACTTCCTCTTGATGTTGCTTCCCGCAGAGCAGATAGGAGTCCCATCCAAAACGGAACGTTCTCCTACTCCGGGGATATGCAGAGTCCTGCAGTGGGCACGCCCAGTGAGATAGGCGGTGCCAACTAGCTTGTTGTAGCGGTCTTCTGCTGCCTTCAAGGCTTCTGCGGCAGTAACAGCACGGCTTTCTGCTTCTGCTTCACGAGCTTTGGCTTCAGCTAGCTGAACACGTAGGGTCCTAACTCGTGTCTCAGCTTCTTCAGCTCGAGTGATGCACCTTCGCAGTCTGGCTGCGGTTCCGTCATACAGCTCATCCAAGGCGAGCAGATAACGGGTCATGGCAACCACTGTGGGATCTCTTTCAGCCATTCTCAGGCCTTCAATTGTCCTCATCCTTGCAAGCCAAGTGGGGCGGTTTCTCTCCAGGGGAGGGAAAAACCTCATTGGCGAGCGACCGATAGGCCTCTCATACATCTGGCACAAGTATCGAAGGGCCTTGCGTGCCACAGCTTGGTAGGTGTCTGGAAATCGCGACCCAGTAGTAGTCACGTTCCAGGGCTTCATCTCTGGGTGGTCATCACCGGCTCCAATGTGAATGGTGACTTCACCGCGCTCAGTGCCAAACTCTTCATACTCTCTTCCGACATACTCGGCAGGCTCCATAATGCCAAGTCTGACCATGGCATCACGTAGCACCTTTGGAAAGCCAGGGGTCTCCAAGCAGTAGTCGGTCACCCATCCATCTTCTTCCATCTGTAGAGGAGGGATTAAATAAGAGTTTTGCAAAAGAGAAGGAAAGAGCTAAGGAGTTTTCCAAAATAGTTTTTGCAAATAATTTTAGCGTCCAAGCCTAGGGTCACGTCCTACAGCCAAGCACGGCTCTGATACCACCTGAAGCGCCCCGGTTATCCCAGGAGCTAAAACACTTTATTATACCAGTCCCTGGATCAGTCGCTGGTACAATCAAGTCTTACAACAGGTGATATTACAAGTCGCGACCTGGCAGGGGTCGATTAAGAAGCAACAAGAACACTAGTAGATAGGCAACAGTAAACACAAAGCTAAACCAGAAGATGACTTCTAGGTCATCAAACGGCATAGCGGAAGCAACTAAGCGGCAGACTACTGCCACAGGCAGCTCGGGTGCGGACGAGACCAAGCTTAATCGTCTTCCTCACCGTCGGCGTCGACGAAGTCTGGATCTTCCTCTGTAACAGCAAGCAAGAATGAGTACAAAGGTACTCAGCAAGTCGCAACCCTTACCCTATCATCAATGGATAAAGGTATGCATTTGGCAGTAGCAAGGTAAAGGCCATCAGGTTTAACATTGCAATAAAGCAAGTTTTACACATGCAGGGGTTCAGTTTATAAAGCATTTTAGCAAAAGCATCAAATTAAGATATTAAGGGGTTGGTCAAGTTTTACGTTGCCGGACACCCCGTCCACGACAACCTTCAGCGGAAGGCCGGACCTATTCTCAAAAACAACTCACGCATCAAGGAGATAAGCACCCAACCCATGCTAGTTCTTTGACCGAACCAAAGCCATGTCCGTGACCGTGGACTCGGCTATTCGAATAGATTTTTAACACTCTGCAGAGGTTGTACGCTGTACCCACAATCTGAGTGCATCACAAGCCACTGCGCGGGTGGTGTGAAGACTCACAAAGCCATTACCCATCACAGCATCGTCCCGACTAATCGCCATGGGAGTTATCCAGGGGTCTAGCCTCTGATCTAGGCCTTCGACCGGGTCGCACACGTCTGCATCACGTCCACCTGCTCCATGGGCTCCCATTGCATCTCCAGCCTCCAGGCGATTAACAGACTAGCTGGCGGGATTTAGACTAAGCCGTGCCACATACACGGTAGTGTGGTCGCACTGAATAAACGGCTAGGTAGGATGTCACAAGCAACTCGGTCCTTATACGAGCCAAGGCAATCATCTCCACATATATGAACCCACCACAGATGCGGCATTCATCTCCCATATCACTTGTCATAAGCACACCACAGAGGCGATGCTTAATCTTCCATAAATATCATCAGGATCACCTCAGCTCTAACCCAAGTTCATTCATTCATCTTTCTTAAGTTATCACCCAACCTTACTACTACCACACACACCAATCACGGTTTTCACATTTGCAAAGCTAAGTATAAGTAGAGCACTTAGTGAGTCGAGTGCGCCAACCACTGTGGAGGAATACTGCTACTTTGGGCCAGAGCTTCTCCCTGCCCTTGCTGTTGGCACTCATTATGACCACTTTTAGTGTTAAATTCTCTTAATATATCTATGATGATTCACCATATTGTATTGATTATTGTCACTAATCATGACGTTTTGCTTCTTTAGTGTCTTTTTGTGTCTTTGTGTCATTTTAGGTGAAATACAACATATAATACAAACGGGACGAATTATCCATGAAACATGGTCGAAGCTTTAGCCCACGGCACCTCAAGCACTCCTTGGATGTCCATGAAGCCCAACACGCAAGGCCCAAACACATTTGCTTGGTTTCCAAGTCTTCTAGAAGGCTCACCCAAATATTCCCAAAATCTGGAGATTTTCGCGGAGTCCAGTACAGCAACATCTTGTGACAAGGATTTGGAGTTCAAGACGACCTCAAAAATCCGTTGAATACCAAAGTTGAAGATCTCGTCGAGTGCTTTCCGGAATACATATGGATGACATTATTTGGACTCCAGAGCTAGGAGATATGGGGCCCGCAATAAGTACTGCGTAGAGAAGTCTGAATTAGGACAGAATATCTTGCGACGTGATTTTGGGCATGAAGATGACAGAATCTGGAGATCAAAATGATACCAAAGTTGTAGATCTTTTCGAGGGCTACAAGATAGAGTCCAAGTTTGCTTCATTTGGAGTCCGGAAGGTGGAGATATGATTTTTAGAAGGCGGAGCTGCGAAAAAGAAAAATTGAGTCCGAGTTGTACACGTTTCGTGCCGACCGGCACAACCCTTGTGCCGACCGGCACCGACCTAGATTGGGTGGAGGACGCCTCCAGGCACCTCCCCACTACATATATGTCCCAAGGGACGTCCCCCTTTGTACGCATTGTCATATAATCAAAGTATTTCGAGTTGAGAGCCAAAAACTTGCGGCGTTACGCCGCCAGTTTCACCATGTAGCCTAGTTGTCTAGATATCTTCTAGTTGGCTAGTTGGAGGAGATGGCTAGGGTTCTAAGAGGAGTCAACCCATGTGGTGAAGCTCTAATTAGGGTCTAGTTAGTCTATGAATTCAATTAGACCAAGGTTCAAGAGCCGGATGTCGTCGTCGTCGCGGTAAGTGATTGTGATGATTTTCTATGCGCTATATCGATTGATCTATCTTGTGTTCATGCTTGCTTTCGATCTTGTTCTCCTCTATATCTTTCTTCTTGTTGCAATTTGCAATATTCATGTTGTGCTGATCGGCACATCCCTTGTGCCGATCGGCACCATCCTTGGATGCAACAGAAAAGTGCGTTGTTTATCTTGTCGCTGTTGTTTAGCTATTAGTAAATTAGTTGCCGTCCTAGGATCGCATGTGAAAACTAATTCTATTAGTAGATTAGCTGCCGTCGACAAGGATCGCATACGAAATCTAATAGTGACGCAATGCTAATAGATGCTCACCGTAGAGCCTTTTCCTTTGCCTTATTAGCCGCCGCCGTGACAGGGTCGCAGCAAACAGCTTAGGTGCATGGGTGTGGGACTAGAGGAGATGATAGATTGTTGTGCTTCATTGAATCATAATAGATTAATTCTTGCTATGAACTACAACTTGTGCTACTGGTGTGTGCTTCATTCATATCTAGCTAAGACTCGTTTACTTAGATTATTGGCTTTGCAATTCTCTCTTATTTTGTTGTTTCGCTCTCCGTGCCGATCGGCACGGCCGTTGTGCCGATCGGCACAACAACAAATCTCTTCAATTCTCTCTTGTTCAACGCCATATGCAATTGTGCTTAATGCTTAGGATTAGTTTGATGTGCTTAATAGTAGATTGCTTATGGTTTGCTTGCCGGTCCTTGGATTCGATAAACCTTGGAATACTCTTCTAAGGGAAAAGCTACTACAACTGACCCGTGCGCTTGCGGTCATAAAAGGTGCGCTTATCCCGCGCCAACAAGCTTTTCTGGCGCCGTTGCCGGGGACTGGCAACTCGAATCATGAGCAATTCTATGAAGAATTTATTTCAAACTAACCCTATGATCTATTATATTGCATATGCTCTGTTTTCTTTGTTGTGTTAATTGAAAACAGGAGGATGGAGATTCGGACAAGTTGATGACAGATTAGCCAGCGACTTCACCTTTTGTGCCGATCGGCACACCCTCGGTGCCGATCGGCGCATTGCGCTTCAATGCTGTGAGTTGAAAACTTCTCTTTTCTCTAATTCTATAGTGGTAGGTGCTAACGCTGTTAGTGGCCCAATATCTGCTATAGAGTTTTTCTTCAGTTTTCTTTGTTTCCTATTTAGTTATTTATCTTTTATATTTAGAGTATTTTGAAGTGCTGCTAGGAGTTCAACCTAGATTTTTTATTTTGTTTTGAATAAACCACGTCATTGTGCTATTTTTGTTATCAATAATCAATACTTTGGTGCTCTCATTGATTTTGAAGAAGTGATGAATGTTGCTATTGTTGTATGCTTTGCATGATTCTTGACATGTTTGTTTTCCCCCTTCACTTTACCATGAACTTCACTAAATTCCAGCTCTAAGAATCATTGAGATTAGATTGCTATGCTTTTCACAAAGACCCCACCAGTTATCTTTCATGCACATGATTTAATTTTATATCAATAATCTCTTTGACTCGGGATGTTTTTAAAACCATGCTTCATTGTTACATGTCTCTATACCTTGCATTGGTTGTCTTCTATCATGATCACTACCTACCAAAGCCAAATATGCTACACCTATATGATAGACCTGTAGATTGCAACATGTAATTGGTGAGTTGGGTCAAGTTTGTGTTCTTTTGGTATGAGACTTAGAAGCTGGCCATTCCGTTTGCGTAACTATCACTTGTTTTCTAGCTTTATTCATATTCAGCATTGCCTATTCTACTCTGGAATGTGTGCATACTTCGCTGAATATTCCCACCTGTAACCCATATTTCTTTTGGTGTTGTCCAATCCTTGTCCACAACCTATGATATGAGTTTTCTCGTCGAGCCATTGCACTATTCCTATGGTTTTATGCACAAATTATCAAGATATCTTGCTCAAGACGAAGATTTTCATCACCAAACACCTCTGAAGACTTTCTGAAGCGCAAAGGATCAATTTGAGGCGAAACGGAGAAAAGTCGGATCCGCGCCGATCGGCACAAAATCGTGCCGACCGGCACAAAGTACAAAATCAGCAAAAAGCCCCCTGTTATCTCCAGGAATCAAGTATTTGTGTTTCAGATGGTCCAAGAAGAAGAAATAAAGGTTTAAACTAGTGCTTTTTTCTTTTTCCACTTCCTATATGCTCGAAACGAGCATCGTTTAAGCATGGGGAGATGGATCGTCATCTACATTCCGAAGCACTAGTTAATGAATTTCAAAGATTATTGATGAAAGATCAAGATTGTTTATAGTGTTATATCAAGTCGCAAGAGTGGACTTCATAGAAGATTGTGCATAAAACCATCATATTCAAGTAAGTGCATTCAATTGGCTGAGACTTTATCTTCCAACCATGTGCAATCCGATTTTGAGAATTCGTTTGTGTCTTGAGATCAATTTTTGCCATTTGCACATGTCCACCTTTCTAAAGCGTGTGTTTCCCTCTTCATCATGTTATTCCAATGGCTTTTTTGACAAGTCTCTGTAAAACTAAGTAGAACTATCTCTTGATTTGACAATATTCTAAGTTACATTGTTTTGTTAGAACATCTTCCCTACCAAGCTACTCATATATGCCCCACTAAATATTGTAGAATAGGGATTTTGCTTGGCTGATTGAGAGACTTGAGAGTTGAGTGCATATGTGATTTATGATATGATGATTTCAATTCTTGGTCGAGATATGTGTTTTTATAAAGCTTCTCTTGTACAATTCCTGAGTTAAAGAGTGATTTGTTCATATACTGTGCATCGGTTTTTATTAAACTATGTGGTTGGTTCTAAGTTAATGGTTGCTGTCTTTGATCTTTGAAACCTATGAGCTGGATAATCAATAGAATACTTAAATGATTAAGCATGGGGGAGATATATGTGTCTTGATGATTATGAACCATATGACATGATTGCAAGCTGATCTTCTATTTAGAGAATTTTCGTGTTTTGATTTGCTCGAGGACAGCAAAAGCTAAGCATGGGGGTGTTGTTGGCACTCATTATGACCACTTTTAGTGCTAATTCTCTTAATATATCTATGATGATTCACCATATTGTATTGATTATTGTCACTAATCATGACGTTTTTCTTCTTTAGTGTCTTTTTGTGTCTTTGTGTCATTTTAGGTGAAATACACATATAATACAAACGGGACGAATTATCCATGAAACATGGGTCGAAGCTTTAGCCACGGCACCTCAAGCACTCCTTGGACGTCCATGAAGCCCAACACGCAAGGCCCAAACACATTTGCTTGGTTTTCCAAGTCTTCTAGAAGGCTCACCCAAATATTCCCAAATCTGGAGATTTTCGCGGAGTCCAGTACAGCAACATCTTGTGACAAGGATTTGGAGTTCAAGACGACCTCAAAAATCCATTGAATACCAAAGTTGAAGATCTCGTCGAGTGCTTTCCGGAATACATATGGATGACATTATTTGGACTCCAGAGCTAGGAGATATGGGGCCCGCAATAAGTACTGGCGTAGAGAAGTCTGAATTAGGACAGAATATCTTGCGACGTGATTTTGGGCATGAAGATGACAGAATCTGAGATCAAAATGATACCAAAGTTGTAGATCTTTTCGAGGGCTACAAGATAGAGTCCAAGTTTGCTTCATTTGGAGTCCGAAGGTGGAGATATGATTTTTAGAAGGCGGAGCTGCGAAAAAGAAAATTGAGTCCGAGTTGTACACGTTTCGTGCCGACCGGCACAACCCTTGTGCCGACCGGCACCGACCTAGATGGGGTGGAGGACGCCTCCAGGCACCTCCCCACTACATATATGTCCCAAGGGACGTCCCCCTTTGTACGCATTGTCATATAATCAAAGTATTTCGAGTTGAGAGCCAAAACTTGCGGCGTTACGCGCCAGTTTCACCATGTAGCCTAGTTGTCTAGATATCTTCTAGTTGGCTAGTTGAGGAGATGGCTAGGGTTCTAAGAGGAGTCAACCCATGTGGTGAAGCTCTAATTAGGTCTAGTTAGTCTATGAATTCAATTAGACCAAGGTTCAAGAGCCGATGTCGTCGTCGTCGCGGTAAGTGATTGTGATGATTTTCTATGCGCTATATCGATTGATCTATCTTGTGTTCATGCTTGCTTTCGATCTTGTTCTCCTCTATATCTTTCTTCTTGTTGCAATTTGCAATATTCATGTTGTGCTGATCGGCACATCCCTTGTGCCGATCGCACCATCCTTGGATGCAACAGAAAAGTGCGTTGTTTATCTTGTCGCTGTTGTTTAGCTATTAGTAAATTAGTTGCCGTCCTAGGATCGCATGTGAAAACTAATTCTATTAGTAGATTAGCTGCCGTCGACAAGGATCGTATACGAAATCTAATAGTGACGCAATGCTAATAGATGCTCACCGTAGAGCCTTTTCCTTTGCCTTATTAGCCGCCGCCGTGACAGGGTCGCAGCAAACAGCTTAGGTGCATGGGTGTGGGACTAGAGGAGATGATAGATTGTTGTGCTTCATTGAATCATAATAGATTAATTCTTGCTATGAACTACAACTTGTGCTACTGTGTGTGCTTCATTCATATCTAGCTAAGACTCGTTTACTTAGTTATTGGCTTTGCAATTCTCTCTTATTTTGTTGTTTCGCTCTCCGTGCCGATCGGCACGGCCGTTGTGCCGATCGGCACAACAACATCTCTTCAATTCTCTCTTGTTCAACGCCATATGCAATTGTGCTTAATGCTTAGGATTAGTTTGATGTGCTTAATAGTAGATTGCTTATGGTTTGCTTGCCGGTCCTTGGATTCGATAACCTTGGAATACTCTTCTAAGGGAAAATCTACTACAACTGACCCGTGCGCTTGCGGTCATAAAAGGTGCGCTTATCCCGCGCCAACAAGCTTTTCTGGCGCCGTTGCCGGGGACTGGCAACTCGAATCATGAGCATTCTATGAAGATTTATTTCAAACTAACCCTATGATCTATTATATTGCATATGCTCTGTTTTCTTTGTTGTGTTAATTGAAAACAGGAGGATGGAGATTCGGACAAGTTGTGACAGATTAGCCAGCGACTTCACCTTTTGTGCCTCGGCACACCCTCGGTGCCGATCGGCGCAATTGCGCTTCAATGCTGTGAGTTGAAACTTCTCTTTTCTCTAATTCTATAGTGTAGGTGCTAACGCTGTTAGTGGCCCAATATCTGCTATAGAGTTTTTCTTCAGTTTTCTTTGTTTTCCTATTTAGTTATTTATCTTTTTATTTAGAGTATTTTGAAGTGCTGCTAGGAGTTCAACCTAGATTTTTTATTTTGTTTTGAATAAACCACGTCATTGTGCTATTTTTGTTATCAATAATCAATACTTTGGTGCTCTCATTGATTTTGAAGAAGTGATGAATGTTGCTATTGTTGTATGCTTTGCATGATTCTTGACATGTTTTTTTCCCCCTTCACTTTACCATGAACTTCACTAAATTCCAGCTCTAAGAATCATTGAGATTAGATTGCTATGCTTTTCACAAAGACCCCACCAGTTATCTTTCATGCACATGATTTAATTTTATATCATAATCTCTTTGACTCGGGATGTTTTTTAAAAAACCATGCTTCATTGTTACATGTCTCTATACCTTGCATTGGTTGTCTTCTATCATGATCACTACCTACCAAAGCCAAATATGCTACACCTATATGATAGACCTGTAGATTGCAACATGTAATTTGGTGAGTTGGGTCAAGTTTGTGTTCTTTGGTATGAGACTTAGAAGCTGGCCATTCCGTTTGCGTAACTATCACTTGTTTTTCTAGCTTTATTCATATTCAGCATTGCCTATTCTACTCTGGAATGTGTGCATACTTCGCTGAATATTCCCACCTGTAACCCATATTCTTTTGGTGTGTCCAATCCTTGTCCACAACCTATGATATGAGTTTCTCGTCGAGCCATTGCACTATTCCTATGGTTTTATGCACAAATTATCAAGATATCTTGCTCAAGACGAAGATTTTCATCACCAAACCCTCTGAAGACTTTCTGAAGCGCAAAGGATCAATTGAGGCGAAAACGGAGAAAAGTCGGATCCGCGCCGATCGGCACAAAATCGTGCCGACCGGCACAAAGTACAAAATCAGCAAAAAGCCCCCTGTTATCTCCAGGAATCAAGTATTTGTGTTTCAGATGGTCAAGAAGAAGAAATAAAAGGTTTAACTAGTGCTTTTTTTTTTTTCCACTTCCTATATGCTCGAAACGAGCATCGTTTAGCATGGGGGAGATGGATCGTCATCTACATTCCGAAGCACTAGTTAATGAATTTCAAAGATTATTGATGAAAGATCAAGATTGTTTATAGTGTTATATCAAGTCGCAAGAGTGGACTTCATAGAAGATTGTGCATAAAACCATCATATTCAAGTAAGTGCATTCAATTGGCTGAGACTTTATCTTTCCAACCATGTGCAATCCGATTTTGAGAATTCGTTTGTGTCTTGAGATCAATTTTTGCCATTTGCACATGTCCACCTTTCTAAAGCGTGTGTTTCCTCTCTTCATCATGTTATTCCAATGGCTTTTTTGACAAGTCTCTGTAAAACTAAGTAGAACTATCTCTTGATTTGACAATATTCTAAGTTACTTTGTTTTGTTAGAACATCTTCCCTACCAAGCTACTCATATATGCCTCCACTAAATATTTGTAGAATAGGGATTTTGCTTGGCTGATTGAGAGACTTGAGAGTTGAGTGCATTGTGATTTATGATATGATGATTTCAATTCTTGGTCGAGATATGTATTTTTTATAAAGCTTCTCTTGTACAATTCCTGAGTTAAAGAGTGATTTGTTCATATACTGTGCATCGGTTTTTATTAAACTATGTGGTTGGTTCTAAGTTAATGGTTGCTGTCTTTGATCTTTGAAACCTATGAGCTGGATAATCAATAGATACTTAAATGATTAAGCATGGGGAGATATATGTGTCTTGATGATTATGAACCATATGACATGATTGCAATGCTGATCTTCTATTTAGAGAATTTTCGTGTTTTGATTGCTCGAGGACGAGCAAAAGCTAAGCATGGGGGTGTTGTTGGCACTCATATATGACCACTTTTAGTGCTAAATTCTCTTAATATATCTATGATGATTCACCATATTGTATTGATTATTGTCACTAATCATGACGTTTTTCTTCTTTAGTGTCTTTTTGTGTCTTTGTGTCATTTTAGGTGAAATACAACATATAATACAAACGGGACGAATTATCCATGAAACATGGGTCGAAGCTTTAGCCCGGCACCTCAAGCACTCCTTGGACGTCCATGAAGCCCAACACGCAAGGCCCAAACACATTTGCTTGGTTTCCAAGTCTTCTAGAAGCTCACCCAAAATATTCCCAAAATCTGGAGATTTTCGCGGAGTCCAGTACAGCAACATCTTGTGACAAGGATTTGGAGTTCAAGACGACCTCAAAAATCCATTGAATACCAAAGTTGAAGATCTCGTCGAGTGCTTTCCGGAATACATATGGATGACATTATTTGGACTCCAGAGCTAGGAGATATGGGGCCCGCAATAAGTACTTGCGTAGAGAAGTCTGAATTAGGACAGAATATCTTGCGACGTGATTTTGGGAATATTTTGGATGAAGATGACAGAATCTGGAGATCAAAATAATACCAAAGTTGTAGATCTTTTCGAGGGCTACAAGATAGAGTCCAAGTTTGCTTCATTTGGAGTCCGGACGGTGGAGATATGATTTTTAGAAGGCGGAGCTGCGAAAAAGGAAAATTGAGTCCGAGTTGTACACGTTTCGTGCCGACCGGCACAACCCTTGTGCCGACCGGCACCGACCTAGATTGGGTGAAGGACGCCTCCAGGCACCTCCCCACTACATATATGTCCCAAGGGATGTCCCCCTTTGTACGCATTGTCATATAATCAAAGTATTTCGAGTTGAGAGCCAAAAACTTGCGGCGTTACGCCGCCAGTTTCACCATGTAGCCTAGTTGTCTAGATTTCTTCTAGTTGGCTAGTTGGAGGAGATGGCTAGGGTTCTAAGAGGAGTCAACCCATGTGGTGAAGCTCTAATTAGGGTCTAGTTAGTCTATGAATTCAATTAGACCAAGGTTCAAGAGCCGGATGTCGTCGTCGTCCGCGTAAGTGATTGTGATGAGATTTTCTATGCGCTATATCGATTGATCTATCTTGTGTTCATGCTTGCTTTCGATCTTGTTCTCCTCTATATCTTTCTTCTTGTTGCTTTGCAATATTCATGTTGTGCTGATCGGCACATCCCTTGTGCCGATCGGCACCATCCTTGGATGCAACAGAAAAGTGCGTTGTTTATCTTGTCGCTGTTGTTTAGCTATTAGTAAATTAGTTGCCGTCCTAGGATCGCATGTGAAAACTAATTCTATTAGTAGATTAGCTGCCGTCGACAAGGATCGTATACGAAATCTAATAGTGACGCAATGCTAATAGATGCTCACCGTAGAGCCTTTTCCTTTGCCTTATTAGCCGCCGCCGTGACAGGGTCGCAGCAAAACAGCTTAGGTGCATGGGTGTGGGACTAGAGGAGATGATAGATTGTTGTGCTTCATTGAATCATAATAGATTAATTCTTGCTATGAACTACAACTTGTGCTACTGGTGTGTGCTTCATTCATATCTAGCTAAGACTCGTTTACTTAGATTATTGGCTTTGCAATTCTCTCTTATTTTGTTGTTTCGCTCTCCGTGCCGATCGGCCGGCCGTTGTGCCGATCGGCACAACAACAAATCTCTTCAATTCTCTCTTGTTCAACGCCATATGCAATTGTGCTTAATGCTTAGGATTAGTTTGATGTGCTTAATAGTAGATTGCTTATGGTTTGCTTGCCGGTCCTTGGATTCGATAAACCTTGGAATACTCTTCTAAGGGAAAAGCTACTACAACTGACCCGTGCGCTTGCGGTCATAAAAGGTGCGCTTATCCCGCGCCAACAAGCTTTTCTGGCGCCGTTGCCGGGGACTGGCAACTCGAATCATGAGCAATTCTATGAAGAATTTATTTCAAACTAACCCTATGATCTATTATATTGCATATGCTCTGTTTTCTTTGTTGTGTTAATTGAAAACGGAGGATGGAGATTCGGACAAGTTGATGACAGATAGCCAGCGACTTCACCTTTTGTGCCGATCGCACACCCTCGGTGCCGATCGGCGCAATTGCGCTTCAATGCTGTGAGTTGAAAACTTCTCTTTTCTCTAATTCTATAGTGGTAGGTGCTAACGCTGTTAGTGGCCCATATCTGCTATAGAGTTTTTCTTCAGTTTTCTTTGTTTCCTATTTAGTTATTATCTTTTATATTTAGAGTATTTTGAAGTGCTGCAGGAGTTCAACCTAGTTTTTTTATTTTGTTTGAATACCACGTCATTGTGCTATTTTTGTTATCAATAATCAATACTTTGTGCTCTCATGATTTTGAAGAAGTGATGAATGTTGCTATTGTTGTATGCTTTGCATGATTCTTGACATGTTTGTTTTCCCCCTTCACTTTACCATGAACTTCACTAAATTCCAGCTCTAAGAATCATTGAGATTAGATTGCTATGCTTTTCACAAAGACCCCACCAGTTATCTTTCATGCACATGATTTAATTTTATATCAATAATCTCTTTGACTCGGGATGTTTTTAAAACCATGCTTCATTGTTACATGTCTCTATACCTTGCATTGGTTGTCTTCTATCATGATCACTACCTACCAAAGCCAAATATGCTACACCCTATATGATAGACCTGTGAATTGCAACATGTAATTTGGTGAGTTGGGTCAAGTTTGTTTGTTCTTTTGGTATGAGACTTAGAAGCTGGCCATTCCGTTTGCGTAACTATCACTTGTTTTCTAGCTTTATTCATATTCAGCATTGCCTATTCTACTCTGGAATGTGTGCATACTTCGCTGAATATTCCCACCTGTAACCCATATTTCTTTTGGTGTTGTCCAATCCTTGTCCACAACCTATGATATGAGTTTCTCGTCGAGCCATTGCACTATTCCTATGGTTTTATGCACAAATTATCAAGATATCTTGCTCAAGACGAAGATTTTCATCACCAAACACCTCTGAAGACTTTCTGAAGCGCAAAGGATCAATTTGAGGCGAAAACGGAGAAAAGTCGGATCCGCGCCGATCGGCACAAAATCGTGCCGACCGGCACAAAGTACAAAATCAGCAAAAAGCCCCCTGTTATCTCCAGGAATCAAGTATTTGTGTTTCAGATGGTCAAGAAGAAGAAATAAAAGGTTTAACTAGTGCTTTTTCTTTTTCCACTTCCTATATGCTCGAAACGAGCATCGTTTAAGCATGGGGGAGATGGATCGTCATCTACATTCCGAAGCACTAGTTAATGAATTTCAAAGATTATTGATGAAAGATCAAGATTGTTTTTATAGTGTTATATCAAGTCAGTCGCAAGAGTGGACTTCATAGAAGATTGTGCATAAAACCATCATATTCAAGTAAGTGCATTCAATTGGCTGAGACTTTATCTTTCCATTCCAACCATGTGCAATCCGATTTTGAGAACTTCGTTTGTGTCTTGAGATCAATTTTTGCCATTTGCACATGTCCACCTTTCTAAAGCGTGTGTTTCCTCTCTTCATCATGTTATTCCAATGGCCTTTTTGACAAGTCTCTGTAAAACCAAGTAGAACTATCTCTTGATTTGACAATATTCTAAGTTACATTGTTTTGTTAGAACATCTTCCCTACCAAGCTACTCATATATGCCTCCACTAAATATTTGTAGAATAGGGATTTTGCTTGGCTGATTGAGAGACTTGAGAGTTGAGTGCATATGTGATTTATGATATGATGATTTCAATTCTTGGTCGAGATATGTATTTTTATAAAAGCTTCTCTCGTACAATTCCTGAGTTAAAGAGTGATTTGTTCATATACTGTGCATCGGTTTTTATTAAACTATGTGGTTGGTTCTAAGTTAATGGTTGCTGTCTTTGATCTTTGAAACCTATGAGCTGGATAATCAATAGAATACTTAAATGATTAGCATGGTGGGAGATATATGTGTCTTGATGATTATGAACCATATGACATGATTGCAATGCTGATCTTCTATTTAGAGAATTTTCGTGTTTTGATTTGCTCGAGGACGAGCAAAAGCTAAGCATGGGGGTGTTTGTTGGCACTCATTATGACCACTTTTAGTGCTAAATTCTCTTAATATATCTATGATGATTCACCATATTGTATTGATTATTGTCACTAATCATGACGTTTTTCTTCTTTAGTGTCTTTTGTGTCTTTGTGTCATTTTAGGTGAAATACAACATATAATACAAACGGAACGAATTATCCATGAAACATGGGTCGAAGCTTTTAGCCCACGGCACCTCAAGCACTCCTTGGACGTCCATGAAGCCCAACACGCAAGGCCCAAACACATTTGCTTGGTTTTCCAAGTCTTCTAGAAGGCTCACCCAAAATATTCCCAAATCGGAGATTTTCGCGGAGTCCAGTAACAGCAACATCTTGTGACAAGGATTTGGAGTTCAAGACGACCTCTCAAATCCATTGAATACCAAAGTTGAAGATCTCGTCGAGTGCTTTCCGGAATACATATGGATGACATTATTTGGACTCCAGAGCTAGGAGATATGGGGCCCGCAATATACTTGCGTAGAGAAGTCTGAATTAGGACAAATATCTTGCGACGTGATTTGGGCATGAAGATGACAGAATCTGGAGATCAAAATGATACCAAAGTTGTAGATCTTTCCGAGGGCTACAAGATAGAGTCCAAGTTTGCTTCATTTGGAGTCCGGAAGGTGGAGATATGATTTTTAGAAGGCGGAGCTGCGAAAAAGAAAAATTGAGTCCGAGTTTTACACGTTTCGTGCCGACCGGCACACAACCTTGTGCCGACCGGCACCGACCTAGATGGGTGGAGGACGCCTCCAGGCACCTCCCCACTACATATATGTCCCAAGGGACGTCCCCCTTTGTACGCATTGTCATATAATCAAAGTATTTCGAGTTGAGAGCCAAAAACTTGCGGCGTTACGCCGCCAGTTTCACACCATGTAGCCTAGTTGTCTAGATATCTTCTAGTTGGCTAGTTGGAGGAGATGGCTAGGGTTCTAAGAGAGTCAACCCATGTGGTGAAGCTCTAATTAGGGTCTAGTTAGTCTATGAATTCAATTAGACCAAGGTTCAAGAGCCGGATGTCGTCGTCGTCCGCGTAAAGTGATTGTGATGATTTTCTATGCGCTATATCGATTGATCTATCTTGTGTTCATGCTTGCTTTCGATCTTGTTCTCCTCTATATCTTCTTCTTGTTGCAATTTGCAATATTCATGTTGTGCTGATCGGCACATCCCTTGTGCCGATCGGCACCATCCTTGGATGCAACAGAAAGTGCGTTGTTTATCTTGTCGCTGTTGTTTTAGCTATTAGTAATTAGTTGCCGTCCTAGGATCGCATGTGAAAACTAATTCTATTAGTAGATTAGCTGCCGTCGACAAGGATCGCATACGAAATCTAATAGTGACGCAATGCTAATAGATGCTCACCGTAGAGCCTTTTCCTTTGCCTTATTAGCCGCCGCCGTGACAGGGTCGCAGCAAACAGCTTAGGTGCATGGGTGTGGGAACTAGAGGAGATGATAGATTGTTGTGCTTCATTGAATCATAATAGATTAATTCTTGCTATGAACTACAACTTGTGCTACTTGGTGTGTGCTTCATTCATATCTAGCTAACTCGTTTACTTAGATTATTGGCTTTGCAATTCTCTCTTATTTGTTGTTCGCTCTCCGTGCCGATCGCACGGCCGTTGTGCCGATCGGCACACAAACAAATCTCTTCAATTCTCTCTTGTTCAACGCCATATGCAATTGTGCTTAATGCTTAGGATTAGTTTGATGTGCTTAATAGTAGATTGCTTATGGTTTGCTTGCCGGTCCTTGGATTCGATAAACCTTGGAATACTCTTCTAAGGGAAAAGCTACTACACTGACCCGTGCGCTTGCGGTCATAAAAGGTGCGCGTATCCCCGCGCCAACACTTGCCATGTGACATGGTGTACTTCATTTATGGTCATGATAGCATGATCTTAGGTTACAACTTGCATGGTGCGCGAGGCTTGTCAATGATTGATGTTGCCATGAATGGCTTGCGGCGGCAGTGCCCACATACCCACCCTTGACGTGGTTTGACTTATCGACCTGAAAGATTGTTACAGCCTGGAGCTGTGGTCGATGGAGAGGATATTTCCTGAAGGAGTTCCGAGGTGGACACCTAATGAACCTCAAAATTGAGGTTCTGGTTGATGATGATTTTGCTAAGTACCATGTGTCTCTGGTTGGATCAAAAGGCCTTGATCCCAATGTCATTTTCGTGAGAATAGAAGATGGTGTTTTCATGATAAATCTTGAGTCACAAAAGTCAGGAAGGTGTATAAGTACAACAGTTACTATAGGTCGTACACCATGTTTCCTTACAAAAGGTTCTTCACTCCAGGTATGGTATCATGGCGCATAACTTCTATCTCATGCGGACAGCAAACGCATGTGTTATCCACACCACACATCAAGTGTAATGAATGGTTCACATGCATTGCTACATTATTATTGTTCTTTCCTTAGACATGCTTCTTAACTCCAGGTGCATGTGCTATAATATAAGTATCCATAACACACAACAATAGAATGGATTGGTGCACAAGTACTGCTACAATATCAGTGCATGTGCGTCGTCCATTCCGTTTGATGTGTGGTGTGGATAGTTCATGCATTTGATGTGTACGCCTAGACACAAATACCCTCATACATGTTTAGCCTCAGAATGTTCAGTCACGCTCCAAGTGACATCTTATACATAGGAATTAACCCTCATACATTTCCTGTGCGGATTTCCTGGCATCTCCCAGACTACATTTGTGGGTTCAAAACTTTTTTCACAAAACTTTTTGCTACTCGGCGCTGCAAGCCAAAAATAGCTGGCTGTTCAGAACTACAGCCGAACGAGGCCAGAGGCAACTGTTCGTCATCTTTGCTTTTTTTCACCAGCAGATTGGCCGATACACAACAGCAAGCAGAAGACATAGTCGCCGCCATGCCTGATCCCCCTCTCTCTTCCTCTCCCATCCCAACCACATCTAGACCCCAATAGGTTGGAGCTCCTGCCGCTCGACCTGTTCAACTTCTTCACCAGCACCGCCCCTATGCGCCCTGCACCAGCACCTGCTCCCCTACGCTGGCAACGGCACCACACCTTGCACACCCACAAACATCCCCGTTGCTCGCGAGCATGGACTTTGTGCACCACCATTGTGATGAGCCATCGTTGGCCGCCTTCCCTGCTGTCTTGGCTGTCGAAGCTCTGGAGAGAAGTAGCCGTATGTGGCACCCGTCACAGCCATGTCAACAGCGGGTACAAAATCATAACCTAATTTTTTTTTGCTTAAAACTTTTCGGATGAGTCAAAATTTCTACCAAAATATTGACTTATAAAACTTTCCCGAATTGACTTGAAGCCATTTGGAATTTGCTTGAACTTTTTGAAATGTATTTGTAACCTTTCATGGCTTGAAAATTTTTTCTCTCGACTTAAAACTACAGGACTCATTTACAATGTGTGCACGCTAGTAATGCTACTCGATCGTGCCTGCTTAGGGCCGCAGCCAACGTGGTATGCCCGAGCATGGGGCCTGTTAAAGGTCGGTTTAAAAGTTCTGGAAAAAGTTAGGTTGTAATATCTGATCAAAATTTTTTCAAACTTTCGTTTAAAAATTAGGTCAAAAGTTCCAAAATGTTTTGAGAAAAAATCCTAAAAAATTTATACCAAAACTTTCCGAATAAGATAAGTGGGTGGATGTGAACTTTTTTAAAAAAAAAACAAAAGTTGCTCCATCTGAAATGGCTCGAAACTTGACTTGAAATATGCGCTAGTCACATGCTCTGAGATAGGCTGCCTCCCATGAAATGACTCAAAACTTGACTTGAAATGCATAACTCTAATCTAATGGGTACATTGGTGGCATGTGCTATCCACACATCAAGTGGATGGTGCACATGCATTGTACTGTGCAAGAACATGTGCACCATCCATTGCAAATGACGTGTGGTGTGTGGATAGCACATGCATCTAATGTGCTGTCAAAAATCCCGCTTTAGATTTGAAGTTACTTAAAAATTTTCAAAATTGACTCATAACATGTCTACAATTTCATTTTATTCGGTATCCATTTTCGTTTCAGGTTTGATTTTTGGGTCAATTTTGCTTGCACTTGAGTGCCACTAAAATATACGCTCTCTCTTCCATTTGCAAACACTGTTGCTACCCCATTGAGCAGAGCACAAGCCGCCGTCATGGACAACCTCATTACAGAGATATTCCTCCGCCTCCGGATGACCCCACGTTCCTCCTTTGTGCCTCTTCATCTGCAAGCTGTGGCGCTGCCTCCTCACTGACCCCGCCTTTCTCTACCACTACCTCACATTTTCCACCGGCACCTCCCCTGCCCGGCTTCCTCCACAACATGATTGCCCTTTCGACTTTGGTAACCATCACTTTAGTGTTGTGGTGCTCGGTGCTGTCACCAACTGTGACCATTTGCCATGGCAGTCCTTGCCTCATTGCTTTAATTGGCGCTGCAATTGTGGCCATGAAGAGTTTCACATACACGCTCTTGTACTCATCGGAGACCGGCAAGTGGAGTGCGCTAACCACTGTGGAGGAATACTGTTGTTTGGGCCGGAGCTTACCCCTGCACTCACCGGCGACATGGTGTACTTCATCTGTAATCATGATAGCATGATCATAGTCTATGACTTGCGTGATGAGCGGGGCTTGTCAATGATCGATGTGCCACGAATGGCTTGCGGGAGCAATGCCCTCATGCCCACTCTGGACAGTGGTCTGAGACTTTTTGGTCTTGAATGATTGTTACAGCCTGGACCTGTGCTTGCTGGAGAGGATATGTCCTGATTCCTGAAGGATTTCCGGGGTAGACACACGTAATGAACCTCAGAATTGAGGTTCTAGTTGATGATGATTTTTCTAAGTACTATGTATCTCTAGTTGGATCAAAAGGTCCTGATCCCGATGTCATTTTTGTGAGAGCAGAAGATTGTGTTTTCATGTGGACATCAAACGCATGTGTTATCCACACCACACATCAAGTGTAATGAATGGCTCAATGCATTGCTACAGTATTATTCTCTCCTTACACATGCTTCTTAACTCCTGGTATGGTATCAAGGCACATAACGTTCTATCTAATTTGCACATCAAATGCATATGCTATCACTACCACACAACAAGAGAATGGATGGTGCACATGTACTGCTACAGTATCAGTGCATGTGCGTCATCCATTCCGCTTGAGGTGTGGTGTGGATAATCATGCATTTGATGTGTACATCTCCTAGACACAAATAACCCTCATACAAGTTTAACTCGGAATGTTCAGTCAGGCAGGCTCCAGTGACATCTTATAGATAAAACATTAAAAAAATACCAATTGCGCTCGAGAAAGGAATTCATGCTGCATTGGATAGGATAGTTATAACAATTTTAGATCTTACTGTGGGAAGATTGTTACCACCAGCGAGCCAATGATCTTCTAAGAAGATGCTGGAAGAAATTAATTACCTGGTATTGGCAAGTTCTCACCCGTCATCCTGAGCTTGGAAGCTAGCTACTGGCATCTTGGGGCATGTGTCATATTATCCGTTGAGTTGTTCAGGCCGCCCTGGCAATGGTGATGATCCCTGCGGGGAAAGGTCCTCCATCCCCGCCTCATTAAGCCCCATCCCCGTCCCCAACGAATCCCTATCCCTGGCGGGGCGCGGCAGGGCTCGCAAGTCGACGTGGCGCGCCGCCATCAGCCGTCGTCGCAAAGCCGTCACGGAGACACTGCCTTGCCGCGCAGCCGGCGCCGCTATCGTGCGCGCCATCGCTGAGACGCCTTGTTTCTGTCAGCTTGCTGTGAAAGCTCATGAAAGTTTGAGCTGATATGCTGGAGTTGCACTTCAGTTTATTTACATTCAAGCTTGTATGAATTGAAAAGAGTGTGTTGAACACACATGGAACTGAAATATGTAAGAAGAACTTTGAGATGGAAATGTTGTCATGTTAACCGTGTTACTGGTTAGGTAAGCTAAAACGGATACAGTCAATTAAGCTTTGGACTCGGGTAGATTAGTGGCAATAGAAAACAACCAACTGGCTTCTTACGTAGCCATCTTCAGGTTCCTTCGAGGAAATACCATATCAGCTACAGTTTGATATGAAAAAAGGATTTCCATTTCATCCGCAATGCGCTTAATTGGAGCTGACAAGATTCTGTTTGGAGTAGTAAAATACCTTATCTATAATGGAATATTTAAGATGACAGGTTCTGAAGATTAAGGCCCTACCTTATAAATGAAGTTTAGTCCCTTGCAGATTTATCGAGCCACACGTGAAGCACAGATGTCACTTTCCGTGCTTACTGTTGACTAGTCAATGCATATTGCTTTCATAATTCATCGTATTTAAAATCATAAGTAGAAAACACAGTTAATTTTAATTAGCGAGGGTAACTAAAGATGAAAACAAGTTACAAGTGTGGCCCATGTGCACTACATTCTTCATCTTCTGTTCATTTTTGCCTAACTTTACTAAGATGCATGGCAGGAATTCGAGATCCACAAGAGCATGTCACTTAAGGTACCCGTCTATTCTTCGATGAACTGCAACATTGATAAATTATTTACAAGCAAAGCTAAACACCAGATGAACTTATTCACTTACTAGAGCGACATAAGGTAATTAGACTGAGCCCATATATAAACTTGCCGCCTTCCCTCTCGATCACCTCAGTTGGCCTAATGCTCTTTGGCCCCCTCATCACTTGGGTCACCTTTCATCGGCTCCAATTCTTACGGCGAGGAGGTGGCTATCCAGACCAAAGGGCAACTCCGACTTCTCCCGGTGTAGCGCCACCCAAAACCCGCCTCTCAAGTCGGCCCTCACATTTCAGGATATCCGGGAGATCGGCGAGCGGCTCGGAGTTGCCGGCCTTAGGGCCCGCGATCCAATATCGAAGCAGCTTGCATGGCCCAGTCACAAGGTGCGTCCGGTCAGCACTGATGGCAAGGCCATTAGGATAGGTGATGCCGGATTGTAGCAATGTGACCCTGTTGGTTCGTGGATCATACTTCATGAGGCGGCCAGATGAGTCTCCGGTGGCCGTGACCCTCTTATGTTGCGACCTCGGATAGTTCATGCTACTATCCGTAAAATACACCTCGCCGGTCACTTGGTCAACGTCAACTCCATTGGTGAATCGGAGCGGCACGCCTTCTACTTCCTTCACCAGCACCTTCGCCTTGCCGCCACCCGACCCGACGCGCATGAGTCCCTTGTACGCGTCGCGATGTAGAGGTCGCCGGTCTTGTAGTGAAACGCAGACCCAGCGGGCCGGCCGCACGTGCTCTCGGTGAGCTCCGCCGGCCGGAACCTCGACAACGTGCACGTCTTCTTGCTGTAGCCCGGGCAATACGCGTAGGTCGTCCAGCCGAGCGCCTTGCCGTTCCACTTGAGGACGCGGCCGTCGGAGACGCCGCTGTACGGCCCTGCGCCGCCGCCATCAAACGCGACGCTCTCCGGCCCGCTCAGGAACGGCGACCCGCGCAGCGTCAGGCGCTCGCTCCGGCGGCGCCGTCGATGGCCGCCGCCGTTTCGGGTGCGGGGCGTGCTTCTGCGCACGGCAGGAGGAGCAGAAGCAGGAGGACGGCGATGCATGAGCTCACCATCGAATGAAGAAGCATGTTCTTCCCCATACCGATCGCCATGATCGCCGGGGCTCTGATCTTGCGTTTTGGTTTGGTGGGGAGAAGAGCAGGGCGTATGTGCCTTTTATGGCGGCCTGGTGGCTTACCTGTTGCCCGACTCGGTATAGCTTCTAAAGTTCCACTCGATTCGGTTGTATACTTGTGTCCGGAGACTCATTGCGACACGGATACGGATTAATCCTCGCGTTTCGTAAGCAGAGCTTCAGCTTCTTCACGTTGCCTTTTGGCTTCGAAGTTCGAACAATATCTATCGGCCAGGGCAACATTCTCGTCTCAGGCAAGTTCAGATTATTAACCACAATAAGTTTACAGATTTGAGAAGGTGGAACTTGGATCTGAAACCGTTTGGAGATGTGGATTAGTTCGGGTACATCAAAGGTTGATTCATGCTCAAGAATCTGAAGGACGCACGTACTAAATCAAACCTGTAACGTGATTACTCGAGGTTGCCGATGGCAAAACAAGCCGCTGCAGCTGCAACGAGATGCCGGACTAACCTTTTAAATAAAAAACGAGGATCCAAACTTTCACAAGGAGTGGCAACGAGGTCTCATCATCAGCATGTTGACCATGCAGCGCTAATAAATTTGCATGCTCGACTCCACCTCACGATGCATCCCATCCCCAGCCACCATGAAACAACCAACCGCCCACGGCACCACGCGTGTGTGGAGTTCTCCCTTTCCATCCATGTACAGGTTTATTTGTTGTCTTGCATTTCTATACAAGGAAGCTGAGTTTCCCTATATATGCAATGGATTCTACTAGGTGTATGGATGGATGATATATGGTGCTTCTAAATTAATAGTTCACCAACCACACCGTCATGAGATTTTGTTGAATTCGATAAATTTCCATGGCTATATGTGCAACCTTGTTCAAGTTCGGCTAGAAAAAGATATTTTAAAATCGACAAAACCAACAGCCAATGACTTGATTTCCTTTAGGATAACGGAAATCTCTAAGCATTAGGTGATGAAATTCTCCCAAAGATCAACCAGCTGAACCTGACAATCAGTCTCCATAACTAATCGTTGAACACCTCAATGGATAGCAAACAAGATTCCATCTCTGCATCGCAGGAGCCTCCATTGTGAGAGCAGTGAAACCATGATTGTACCAGACAGAACTAGCACACCATGAAAATTCCTAGGTGATCACAAGGAACCATTCCTGTTGTGTCGGTACAATTTTTGACAGTGAAGGCACCATCAATGTTGGACGAGGTTTGCATTTTCCATCAACGCTTCTGCCATGATAAATGTGGGTTTCTTTTTATTTACATTTTACATTTTCCATCGACACTTCTGCCATGATAAATGTGGCATGAGCATGCCCCTACTTGTTTTTGTGCCGCCATTTGTTTGGCGTGATGGTGTGTGTTAAATGAAAGGAAGCTTTCATTACTCAGAAATGGAGTTACATTCCCGAGCTATCAAATGCTCAAACTTTTTGTTAAATGGATGAACTTTTTGTTAAATTCCTGCCATGTGATTGGCTTATTTTTGTGCCGCCATTTGTTTGGCGTGATGGTGTGTGCAATATGTGGTAGACGGAGTCTACTCATATTGAAAAACTGTAATAATGTGGAGGCCAAATACATCACACGATGTAGAGGCCGGGACCTTTTCATTTGCTTGATGAAATAGAATTCCCCTTTTCTAAAAAATCAAATGCTCGACACACACCGGAGCACGTATAGGTCAAGAGTTAATATAGAACACATGATAAGTTCTTAAGTAGATCAAATGAGAAGGGAATATACAAGTTTACCATTCTGCGTCAAGATCACTATAACTGTATTTTAATTTATTAGGTAGTTATCATCTAAACCCTGCCTACCTAATTTGAACATCTCCACTAAAATGTCACGGCGGCTACCCACCTACAATCTGATACCTAACCTCAGAGTGCGAATGTATACCAGAAGATTGTAGAAATAACGTTGCCTTATTTCTTGATGGTACCTGTGCCTTATTCCGTAACAATCAGGGGCACAAATATATGTAGTACCTGTGCTCACACAGACCGGACTTGAGGCCTATCGACTTTGGGTCACCTTTGTAACGTGTTGGGATATGATGCAGGGGGCATTTTATCCAGCACACTGTTATGCTTTACATTTACTGTTGTTTATAACCAGAAACCACTGTGCCTTTAAATCGTTTCATTATTTATATCCCTCAATCAAACCATATTTTTTCAGAAAAAGTACCTTGTTCCAAATTTTCTTTTCTGAACAGAAGTTACAGAACTATCTGTGTCGTTTCATTGAAACATTTAATTATTTTCAGCAATCAGCCAAGTGACAGACAGTGTAGCTAATAAGTGAAGTTCAATTTGAATGGTCCACATTCAAAGAAATCAGATACAAATGCACAATAAAAATGGAACACAAATCCGTCTCGGAGGGAAGCACAAAAGCATATCTTATATACATTTCACTGTAGGGAATCCTGCTAGATGGTAAACTGGTTCCCCACCAACCATGTTGTACAGACTTGTATTATTTGTTTATTGTGTGGTGTGATTATTATAGATAAATTTCAGAAAGCCACAAGATTTCATGGATTAGCTAATAAAGTACGATATTTCGGCTACTTTTCATGGATTAGCTAATAAAGGACTCAGTGAAGAATCTTTTTACTTGTCTGACGATGGAAGACCATTGAGCTCTTCATGATCCACGGATGCATACTGCGAATAGACCCTTTTTTTTTTTTTTTGACTGCGGGTACTGAGAAGCCCTTGTTTCTCCGTGCCACGGCTACATCAGGACTTCAGGAGAGGTTTTTCTCGGAGTACTGTAGAAGGTGCATACACTGAAAATGGAGTGCACGGTTGTTTCTTTATAATGAGTTTTGAAAACTGAGCAAATGCCTGAAACTTACATTTCCTGCGACACCACTTGAATTATTTTCCTTCAACTGTATCTTCAGCCTCCACCATATTGTTCTTGCCAATGCCGATTGCGCCATTGTCATCTCCCCCGGCAACAAGTGATGTCAGGTAACCAATCCGGTCCATCTCGTACCCGTAGAAGCTCCCGCACGACTTGGGGCACCACCAGCGGATGCCATCCGGTGCGGCCGTCGGGATCAGCTGCGCCCTCATCTTCTCCACATCCAATACGAACTCGCGGTGATACCGGGATGGAAATTCTCCGAAGCTGGCTACCAGTAATACCGTGCCACTCTTCTCGCAGGCCTGCAGCATGTGCACGCTCATCACGCTGTTCCACGCGTACAGGGGCAGGGTGACAATCGATTTCCGCGTCTCCTTCCACCTGCCACCGCCGCGTTCGTCGTCGGGGACCAGGAGCCGCACCAGCACCTGCAGGCCGCCGGAGCGCCCCACCTGCACCACGCACAGCTGCTTCCCGTCCGGCGAGGCCATGATGAGTTGGTTCTTCAGAAGCTCCTGTTTCTGAAAGTGATGGCTGCCGCGGCACGGAAGGAACTTGAGCGTCGCCTCCAGCGTGTCGACGCGGAGGCCAACCGCCGCGTCGTTGGACCGCCAGAACACGGACCCTCCGATGGCCACGGCGGCGCCGTTCGTCTGCATGTGGCGGAGGCGCGTGCCGCTGAGCCTGGCGCCGTACACGGGGCGCTCCGCCGCCCAGACGGCCGCGTCGGACGAGTAGGCCCGGCTCCGGCACGCCGTGGATTTGTGCCGGCTGTAGACGACCATCACGCGGAAGGAGCCGGGTCTCGTCAGATCGGCGGCGGCGAGGCCGTCGGCGGCGGTGAGCAGCGCGCAGGCATAGCACCCGGGCCTGTCCTTGCCGGAGAGCGTGGGGAGGACGCGCGCGTCACCGGTCACGGGGTTGACCACGGCGAGCCTGAGGGCGGCCGTTCCGGGAGCACACGACGCGGGCGGACCTGAAAGCCGGCTCGCCGGAGAAGAGCGCGTCCAGGGAGGCGCCCGGGAAGCGCGGGGTGTCCAGTGGGATGAACAGCGGCGGGGCGGCGCCGGTCGCGTGGCGGTTCTGGGACGCCGGCGAACGGCTGATGAATTCGGCCTCGCTGGAGACGAGGCGGAGCCATCGCCGGCAGGTGGCGGCGCAGCGGACGAGGTGGGCCAGGCTCAGCACGGAGCAGGCGAAGATGGTGAGCAGGATCCGTCGGAGAAGGGCAGGCCGTCGTCGTCGCCGTCGTCGAGGTCACCGCGCGGCGACCGCTTGAGGCGCTTGCAGGTGCGGAGAGCCAGCCACCCGCCGTTGTTGTTTCATGAGGGAGCACAGGCGGCCACGTTTTTGCGGGCTCTCTTCGCCGGCGCCATGCTGCGTTGCAGTTAGGGTGAGGAGTATGGGTGGGCACAAAAACCGATACCTAAACACCGAAACCGAAAAAACCGAGACCTAGACCGTAAAAACCAGAATTCCACTCTTCGGGTAATTGTTTGGGTACTAGACTTAAGTAACCGAAATTTTTTTTTCAAATTTGGGTAGTACCCTCAGGTACCCGAACTACTCAAAATACCCGAATTAGTATGATAGGTGTAGTATTTAGCACATAGACTCATGCAATGGTCACATAGCATCCTTTGTTACTCATTCACCATAGTACCATATTCATATTTCTTCTTCCATATATCGGTAACTTATTATCAAGTTGATTGTATAGTGTATTTTGAGTATAATCAAGTTGATTTCAATTTTTTTCTAAAAAATAGTGCTAAATTTGGGTAGATTGGGTATAACCGAAGACTGAACCGAAATTTAGGTACCCAAAGTTGTCGGGTACCCAAATTTTCATTGTCATTACGGGTAGCAATTCTAGATAACCGAAGATTGAAAAGACCGAAAAGACCGGACCGAAACATCGGTTATGACCGAACGCCCACCCCAGCGACCTGATCATGTTTTCCGTGTATACTCCTCTTTGTGGGCTTTAGCTGGGCCAAGCAAATAAAGCCATGCTGCTTTGCGGTTTAATTAAACAAGAGCTCCGATTTTATTTTCAGTAGCTCTCTTGCTGCTGCTTCTTCTTCTTCTTCTTCTCTCTCTCTCTCTCTCTTTTTGGGAGCATCTTCAGTAACTCTTGCTTATGATATCATCTCGTGTCGGCTGTAACCTCTTTTTGAGGCCAAGGCTGGGATGTTTCCCATTATCTAAAAAAAAAATGATATCATCTCGTGAATTTGCTGCTGCCCACCCCAGCTTGTAACAGTAGTCATACGGACAAACCCGGTCGTATGTATAGCAGGGTGGTGCTATTAAATAATCGATAAGAATGGTTCATAGTTCAACAAAAGTTACAAAACTATAGCATGGTGACACACTCAGATCACAAAAATAACTGGATTAAGATACCTCTTATTTGACCCCTTGCAAAGGAAACAAATGCTCGCCTTCACTGTCATTGTCTGTACTCTGTACAGCCGTTAGTTGTGATGCTGTGCAGCTTGAGTGTGAGACGTCGTTTTGCTTCTGTGACTAGGTCCGTCCGATCTCTTTGCTGCTGGGCCAATCTGCTGGTGGGAAATAGCAAACATGATGAATACGACCTCAAGAAACACAACGGGGCCAAGAACGAAATAGAGTACATGCTATAAATATGCATGGACACACAATGGTTATAAAGATAAAGTAAATGAAAGTAGAAGAAAACCACGTGCTGGGTTTTCTATAAAGTGGCCCCCTGCATCATATCCCAACACATTACAGAGCAAAGCAGCATAAAGTTAGGTCTCAAAGTCTGCTGTCTGTGCAAGCAAGACACCGGTGCTACATATATTCGAGCATCTAATTAGTTAGCTAGCTAGGGATGCGAGGTATTAGGATGAGGATTCCGACCGCTCTTCCGCGTGTACTAGTGCTTCATACAGGAAATGTATGGCGGAAGGTACTCGCTCGATGCAGGCAGAGGCGAAAGGTGATGAGGAGCGATGGCAACCTCTTTAGCATCGAGGAAATCTGGGCGGTTGGATGGCAACGAGTGTCCGTTTGAAAGGAATAGTGGATTCATAACTAACTATGGTTTTGTACTACAATATGTTAGTCTCCAAATATGTGTCATAGATCCAATGCATGAGCAGTATTCTCGAGAGGGAAATTGAAGTGACTAATATAAGATTGCTAATGTTCTTCCTTCGGGGACAGATTGGAGTGTTCCATTTTTGTGATCGTACATCTATGTCTGTTTTCCATCGAATGAGGACAATTGAAGTTGAGCTTCATTTATTTGCCAGCCAGATCGTCAGAAGGTCATACCAGGCAAGGCCCAAATACTTTTGATCCTTGATAGAAACTTAATGTGTTACTGAAATGGCTCCGTTGGCTCAGTTCAGAAAAGAAAAATTGGAGCAAAGTATTTATTTTTATATCCGAAAAATATGTCTTGGATCAGGGATTGATCAAACGATATTTTCTGTGATCTGTAGTGATTTTTTCTACTGCCTGTGGCTATGCTGTTTACTGTTGGCTATTTTGCTCCTGTGTATCTGTATGGGCCAATCTGCTGGTGGGAAAGAGCATTCATGATGAGTACGATCTCAAGAAATCCAACGTGGCCAACCATGCTATAATTATGCAACAAAACACAGTGGTTATAAAAATAAGTAAATGAAAGTAGAAAACTGTCACACCCAGTTTTAAGGACAAACCTGAATGCATAGCTATATGTGTGCCAGGATCAAGTTCCACACATATAGAGACAATAGTGAAATAAACAGTATAACCAGTGTCATTATTACATCGTCTCATCGTAGCATTATTATAATATCCGAATATAAATGTCTCATAAGACTAAATAACTCGACAGCGGAAGACACCCAAACACACAGGCAGTCGACTGGGAGACAGCACGCCTAGTATTCCTCATCAAAGTACTCCATGGCGCCTTCATCTTCTGAGCAGCATTTCAAAGTAGAATGGGGAATAGCAAGTGTGAGTACATGTCGTACTCCGCAAGTGGGGGAAATAAATGACATGTAAGCTTAATAGAAGAAAGGCTATAACATGGTTCATTTGCATAAATGCCAACTATAACATAAGACACAGTTTATAAAGCATCCTACATTACTAGGTGTGTTGAGACTACCCATCAATTAAATTAAGTAAATTAAACCAAACTCCACACAGGAGACAGTCCACAGAGGACAACGGTTCACACAGGACCGTGAGGGAAAAGATCACCAAGATACATATGATTCACCCAGAAACCACCAAACCAACCAACACCCACTAATCGTGCGAAAGGGCCATGCCGCTCGTAACCGTGAGCACGGCTTTCATGAAAGTTTTACACTCTGCAGAGGTGGCACCACTTTACTCACAAGATAGAGATTCCCGTAGAGCCATTCCACTTCCGAGGTAGATGACCGGGGTTTCTCTACTAGCCTTTACAAAGAATGCTCCCAATAATGTAACTCGCTCATTAAGGATCCACAGCCGTACATAAGTGTTGGTTCACAGAAACCCACAGTTCACACAGGACCATGACTCAAGAGCCAACACCCAGCTGCCCCCTCTGATGCCAGGCGGTTCCCAGGATCACAAAGCATCCCTTCCCCACTCTACCAATAGCGAGCACAAAGTAAGAACACCCTAATTATTTGGCTAGCCTACCCATTATCAGTCTTGTGATGGCACTGTTGTCATGGTTACACGTTCCACGAACCGGTCCTTAGCTGATCCGAGCAAGAACTATTCTCAAACCAAATGTTCACCGAGAACCATCCAAACCATCCCCTTGCTCAGACCCTAGCTTCCCATGTTGCTAAACAAATTAGCAGATTAACACTTAGTTGAAGTATACCATTAGTCAAGATTAACATGATAAGGTGATTGACTCAACAGCAAGGCTAAGCAACAACTACCCAAAGACAACCACCATAAGCTAGGGTGACAAGGAATGATATGGAACAGGTAAAGTAGACACATAGGATTCAATATTAAACAAGCATGCATGTTTATAAGAGGCACATTTAAAACATAGGTTCAGAATGGTCAAGGACACTTGCCTGTATCCCCTGCTGCTGCTTGCTCAAACTCTTGGTCTTGGAAGTTCTCAAACGGCTCCTCTTCTAATAACGGTGACATGCAAAGCACACATACACAAACAATAAGGAACAGTACACCAAACAGTACCAAACTGCTACAAAAACTATACCAAAAGATAGAGCTCGTTCCTACGATCGCGTGAGCGCAAGAATCGCTAAAAACGGAGTTACGAGTAAAAAGTTATAAGCATTTGAAGTAGCAGGGTTTAACTGTAAGATTAGTATTTCGAGAATTATTCTTATACTGAAAAAGATTGATTATGGCGTAAGCGTGACGTCGTGCTGATGCAATAATTCGAAAAGGGTTTAATTAAATCTGGAAAATCCATGGACTGGGTCCATGGCGCCCGTGGACCGGGACCGGACCGTGGTCCATGGGTCCACGGTGGACCAGGTCGCCGGAAACGGCGGGGCGCGGCGGCGCTTCGCCGGCGGGTCGCCGGAACGGCGTTCCCGTGCACGAAATCTCGTCGCGAAATGCCGGGGAGCACGAGGCGACGACGGAGAACTCACCAAGACACACGCGCGGCCTCGGGAAGGTCGGGAAGGCGGTGCTCGACGGAGGAGAGAGATGGCAGCTTTCCGGCGGCGGCGTTCGACGGCGTCGGGCGTCGAAACTCGTCGAGATCAGGCCGGGGAGGGGCGGTGCGTCACGGTGGTGCTCGGCGTCGGGTCGGTGAAGTCCGGGGCGACGTCCTCCCGGCGGCGGGCGGCGGCCGGGGTTGGGGACGGAGGCGGCGACTCGGCGGGTTAGGGTTTGCGGCGGCGCAGAGCGAAACGGCAAAAGGTAGTCAAGGGCGAGTCCTCAGCCTGATGTGGTGCTAGAACCTGGACGAGTCCGGCTCGGACGCCGAGGAAAGCGGCACGGCGCGGCGTACGGGCGGCGGAGCGGGCCTGCGGGGGCTACGCGCGGGCTCGGCGGGCTGCGGCGCGGGCTGGCGGCGCGAGCTGGGCTGCGGCGCGAGCGAAGCAGGCCGGGAGAACGAAATGGGCCGCGGGAGAAGGAAAGAAGGAAGTCGGCCCAGAAAAGGAAAGGGAAAAGGAAAAGAAAAAGAAAAGGGCGAACTGGGCCAGGCAGATTCGGCCCAAGAGCAACTGAGGATTCTTTTCTTCTTTTCTATATCTATTTTCCTTTCTAGGGTCTAAACAATACGGAAACGATTTCTACTCGCATTTTAAATATATTTTCCACACAATGAAACACCTACTGCAAACTACTCCAGCATGAATGCAACAAACAATTATTTATAACCTAAATTAATTTATTTAATTTAGAAAATAATTCTTTTGCCTAGGAAAAATGATAACACCCTAATTAAATTAAGGAAATTTTAAACTATTGCAAAAATGTGAAAATTAGGGTGTTACAAACCTACCCCCCTTAAGATGAATCTCGCCCTCGAGATTCGGACGGAACGGAGAAGAAGTTTGGGAATTCTGACTTCAGATCATCTTCTCTCTCCCAAGTGGCTTCTTCCTTTGAGTGATGACTCCACTGCACTTTGCACATACGGTACCTCTTATTTCTAGTAACCTTCTCTGATGTTTCCAAGATCTTTACTGGATACTCCTGATATGTGAGATCCTCGCTGGCATCCAAATCCTCTAAAGGCACTTGTTCCTCTGGAACTCGAAGACATTTCTTCAACTGGGATATATGGAACACATCATGCACATCAGACAACTGCGAGGGCAACTCTAACTTATAAGCAACTTCACCTTTCCTTTCCAAGATCTTGAAAAGACCAATGTACCTTGGTGCAAGCTTACCCTTAACATTGAATCGGCGGAGGCCTCTCATGGGTGACACCTTCAAATACACAAAGTCTCCTACTTCAAAGGTCAACTCTCGACGTCGGTGATCGGCATAGCTCTTCTGCCTTGATTGTGCAATCTTCAAGTTCTCTCTAATGATCTGAACTCGCCTCTCTGCATCTCTAAGAATTTCTGGCCCAAAGACCTGACTTTCTCCAGTCTCATTCCAAAACAAAGGAGTTCTACACTTCCTTCCATACAAAGCTTCAAACGGTGACATCTTCAAACTGGCTTGATAACTGTTGTTGTAAGAAAATTCTGCATAAGGAAGACTCTTATCCCAACTGCCACCATACTTCAAAGCACAAGCTCTCAACATATCCTCAAGAATTTGATTTACCCTTTCAGTCTGTCCGTCGCTCTGCGGATGGTAGGCTGAGCTGAAATTCAATCTTGTATCCATTGACCCATGTAACTGCTCCCAGAAATGTGAGGTGAATTGGGTCCCTCTATCAGACACAATCTTCTTAGGCACTCCATGCAAGCACACAATCCTGGATACGTACAGCTCGGCAAGCTTCGATCCCTTATAAGTAGTCTTTACCGGTATGAAATGAGCCACTTTCGTCAAGCGATCCACAATAACCCATATAGAATCATATCCTGACTGAGTACGAGGCAAACCCACAATAAAATCCATACTA
Source organism: Eragrostis nindensis (assembly GCA_012490785.1). NCBI lineage: Eukaryota > Viridiplantae > Streptophyta > Magnoliopsida > Poales > Poaceae > Eragrostis > Eragrostis nindensis. The sequence continues at coordinate 59,073 of JAAXCT010001987.1, forward strand.
ATCTCTTCCCATTTCCATTCAGGTACCTTCAATGGTTGTAGGAGTCCGGCAGGTCTTTGATGTTCTGCTTTGACACGCTGACATGTGTCACATAGTGCAACGTACTCGGCCACATCTCTCTTCATACCATACCACCAATACCTGTCTTTGAGGTCTTGATACATCTTAGTACTTCCTGGATGAATTGAATAGGCTGAATCATGAGCTTCTCTGAGTATCAATTCCTTGATGTGTTTATTCTCTGGTACACAGATCCTCTTCTCGAACCACAAGATCCCTTGATCATCCTCCACAAATCCTGGGGCCTTGTTCTCTTTGATCTGCTGCTTGATTTCCTTGATCTTCTCATCCTCGAGCTGCCCTTTACGAATATCCTCCTCAAGTGTCGAGTCAACCTCCATGGCAACCACTTCGGTATTCGACACCCATCCTAGGTTGAGCTTTGCAAAGTCTTCACATAACTCTGGCTGAAACTTGCGTGTTACCAGCATATTCAGGTGTGACCTTCTACTCAAAGCATCTGCAACGACATTTGCCTTGCCTGGATGATAGTTGATCCCCAAATCATAGTCCTTGATTAATTCCAACCATCTGCGCTGCCTAAGGTTGAGGTCTGGTTGTGTAAATATATACTTCAAGCTCTTATGGTCTGAGAATATCTCACATCTCTTGCCGATGAGGTAGTGCCTCCATATCTTGAGTGCATGAACCACTGCTGCTAACTCCAAGTCATGTGTCGGATAGTTCAACTCATGTTTCCTCAACTGTCTGGAGGCATAAGCCACAACATGACCTTCTTGCATAAGAACACATCCCAATCCTTGTCGAGAGGCATCACAATAGATTGAGAATGGCTTCTCCATGTCTGGCATGATCAACACCGGCGCTGTGGTCAACTTGGTCTTCAACTCTTGAAAACTTGCCTCACAACTAGATGTCCACTTGAACTCCTTTCCCTTCACAAGTAGCTCTGTCAAGGGCTTCGCTATCTTGGAGAATCCCTCAATAAACCGTCGATAGTAGCCTGCTAAACCCAGAAAACTTCGAACTTCTGAAACACTCTGAGGCGCATTCCAGCTCAACACATCCTGAACCTTGCTTGGATCAACTGACACACCACCAGCTGAAATAACATGGCCTAGAAAAGATACCTCTTTCAACCAGAATTCACACTTGCTGAGCTTACCATACAACTGGTTCTCTCTGAGCTTCTGCAAGACCAGGCGCAAATGTTCCTCATGTTCCTCCTCATTCTTAGAGAATACCAGAATATCATCTATGAACACCACCACAAACTTGTCCAAGTAGTCCATAAACACTTTATTCATCAGATACATAAAGTAGGCAGGGGCATTGGTTAACCCAAAAGACATCACTGTATACTCATACAAACCATACCGTGTACTGAAGGCAGTCTTGGGAATGTCTTTTGCACGGATCTTCAACTGATGATATCCCGATCTGAGGTCAATCTTAGAGAACACACAAGCTCCCTTGAGTTGATCAAACAAATCTTCAATGCGGGGCAAAGGATATTTGTTCTTGATAGTAACATCATTAAGAGCTCTATAATCAACACACATCCTTTGAGTACCATCCTTCTTAGGAACAAAGATAACAGGAGCGCCCCAAGGTGATGAGCTAGGACGAATATAACCCTTATCTAACAATTCCTGTAACTGTTCTTTTAGTTCAGCTAATTGATTAGCAGCCATTCTATAAGGTCTCTTAGATATAGGAGCAGTACCAGGTAGTAATTCAATAACAAATTCAACATCACGGTCTGGTGGCATACCTGGCAAATCCTCAGGAAACACATCAGGAAACTCGCTGACAACTCTGATTTCCTGAACAGTACCCGCTTCCAGTTGGTTCAGCACAATACTGTTGGTTGCCCCTTTGCTAGTGATAAGTGGTTCAGCAACATACTCCAATTCCTCTCCATTACTAGCTGTCAGCCTCACTGCCTTCTTAGCACAATCAATGATACCTTTGTACTTGCTCAACCAATCCATGCCAAGAATTACATCAATGCCTTTGGATTCTAGCACAATAAGATTAGCAGAGAAGTCTACCCCCCTTATATTAAGGTTTACCTTAGAGCATACATGCTTTGCATTCATTTCTCCACCTGGGGAGCTAACGATCATCTTGTTCTTAAGCATAGATATGGATAATTGGTTTTTAGCAACATATTCAGCAGATATGAAAGAGTGAGATGCTCCAGAATCAAATAGCACAATAGCACTTGCAGAGTTGACAAGGAACATACCAAGAACAACGTCTGGAGCCTCTTGAGCATCCTCCACTGCCACATGATTGACACGACCCCGGGCATAATTCTGCTTAGCTGCTGTAGGAGTGTTCACATTGCGATTTGCCTGCTGGGTGGTACCTTGTGCAGGAGTCTGGCGTTGGTTTGGGTTGGAGCATTGGTTGGCATAATGACCCTTCTCACCACACTTGTAGCAGGTTCTCTGAGCCATGGGTGTGTTGTTGGAATTAGGCCTCTGAGAAGGCTGAGGTGCACTGCGAGGCGTCTGAGAGTTGTGATTCTGACCCTGACGCTGAGGAGTCTGGTACCCCTGTCCAGTAGGCTGAGTCCTCTGCTGGCTGCTCTGCTGTGGAGGGCGGTATGTAGGTCCAGCTGACGAAGATCCCAAGCGAGGCTTTGAGCTGCTCCCCTGCTGATTCTGACGCTCCATCTTGCGCTTCCTCTCCATGTTGTTCCTCCTGTTCTCCAGAACAAGAGCAGCATCCACCATAGCCTGAAAGTTCTGAAATCCACGAGCCTCAAGGGCATATGCGAGTCCATCATTCAGACCTTCCATAAAGCAATCCCTCTTCTTCTCATCAGTGTCAACCTCTCCCGGAGCATACCTGGACAGCTGAGTGAAGCGTGTGAGGTACTCTCCCACAGACATGGAACCCTGCTTTAGATTCTGGAACTCCTTCCTCTTCAGCTTCATCAAGCCCTGTGGCACAAAGTGAGACCTGAAGCTGTTCCTGAACTCCTGCCAGTTAATACTGTCTGGCTCCTCATGAGCATTCACATAGGTGTCCCACCAATCAGCAGCGGGACCCACAAGCTGGTGAGAAGCATACAGGACCTTCTCTCTGTTGGTGCACTGGACTACCTGCAGCTTCTTCTCAACGGTCTTCAGCCAGTCATCAGCGTCCATTGGCTCCACAGAGTGAGAAAAGGTAGGTGGCTTGGTCCTCTGGAATTCTCCAAGCTTGTCTCTTGGAGGGGCTTGCGGCTGTTGTGGCTGGGGCTGCTGCTGCATGTTGACCATAGCCTGCTGCATGGTCTGGAGAAGCTGGGTCTGCGCTGTCAGAAACTGCTCCAAGGTAGGTTGCGCTGCAGCATCATTGTTGTTGTTGTTGTTACCTCCCCTCCGAGACATCTGATAAGAGGAAAAGATATGATAAGAAAGGTGTGGTAGGTATGACAACATCAAGCAGGTAGAACAGATTATCAAGGTTTAAAGGAATCATGGAGTGAATTGAAACAAGATATAGCAAAACTTAGATGAATATGAAAGGTAGATGTGGTGTAGAATAATTAGCAATGACCAAGGTAAAAGAATAACTGGAAAAGTGGAAAATTTCGGCAGCAACATGGTGTAAAATGTCATATATCCAAGTGACAGATAGATATATCAAAATAAGAGAATCATATATCAATAATGCATCAAGAACAATAATCAACTATTGCAGAACCAAAGGACATTCCACAATGATCCATGACCACAAGACAGATATAACATAGCCATGATACAAGATAGTCCAACAATACCACAAGATTGATCATAAGATAGATAACATCAGGATATCAAGATAGTGCATAAAGATAAAGATTCAAGAAACCCAAAAGATTAAGGACCCAAGTATTAAGTCTCTAACTTTAACTATATTAAGATGTGTCTGTAGGACAAGTCTTACATCACATCGCACTCAACCAAAAATCCAACTCAAGCATGTCACACCACTCATAGCAAAGTAGCACAAAACCCACACAAAAGCAAAGGACATGCTAAGACATCCCTATTACATAAGTTTAACTCAAGATATTAAACGAAGCTATCGACCTCACAACTCTATGTGGTAACTCTAAGACACTCTAAACTGCTCAAGCACGACGGAGCTCCTGACGGGTAGGTGAGTGCGGCGCTGGAACAGGGGGTGGCGCCTCCACTGGGTCCTCCTCCAGCTCCTCTCCTGCAAGATCAGCTCTCAACTGTCTGTTCTCCTCTTCCAAGTCCTTGATCCTTTCTTCAGCATCATCGAGGTCATCCAGAGCGTTATTAAGACAGTCATTCAAGGCCTTGGCATACCGAACAGTCTCCCTGAAAGTGAACTCCTCTCCACGGGGTGCAGTCATAAGCTCCTCCAAGCTGCCACTGGGACGGCGTATAAGATACCTGAACTGAGTGTTCCTCAGGGCGGCTGACTCCTCATGGCGTAGCACCGTAAGGGCACGGCGAGCTGCATCCTCCATCCCTCTTGCAAATGTAGACATGGGCGCTGAGGCATGATGGATGCGGCGAACCCTCCGAATCCTATCTGGAGCAGACCTCTCAAACATGACGACATAAACCTTCCAGATGTAGGTGCCATCTCTTCCAGGTGTCCTGATCCCAATGTACTCGGGGCGATCATGGTAGCCCAAACACTGCTGAACCTCCCACAGCTTGTCAGGAAAGTAGTAGCCATCGCCATCGCTGCGGTGCTCCTGCGGTGGCTGCTCATCCCACACCAACAACGGAACAGGAGGTGGTGGAACCGTCACACGCTTACGAGCGGTAAGCCTAGAGTACACCATCACTACAATTTTGAAACAAGAAGAGTATCAGCAAAATAAAAATTTTATAATAAAGACTGGACTGATAGTAAAGTAAAAGAATGATGAAGTAAACAAGGAGTAATAAAAGAACAAGGACAAGGAGAAAGTAAATAGACAATAAGCAGTTTCAGTCTAAATAAGATTTTGAAGCATAAACAAAGAGCAACAATAAAGAACTAATAGTTTTTATGAAAATAGGTTTGATATAAGCAAATAACCTTATAAGCGACCATATCTAACTAGGCTTGCGTCCTACAGTCAACACGGCTCTGATTACCACTTTGTCACACCCAGTTTTAAGGACAAAACTGAATGCATAGCTATATGTGTGCCAGGATCAAGTTCCACACATATAGAGACAATAGTGAAATAAACAGTATAACCAGTGTCATTATTACATCGTCTCATCGTAGCATTATTACAATATCCGAATATAAATGTCTCATAAGACTAAATAACTCGACAGCGGAAGACACCCAAACGCACAGGCAGTCGACTGGGAGACAGCACGCCTAGTATTCCTCATCAAAGTACTCCATGGCGCCTTCATCTTCTGAGCAGCATTTCAAAGTAGAATGGGGAATAGCAAGTGTGAGTACATGTCGTACTCCGCAAGTGGGGGAAATAAATGACATGTAAGCTTAATAGAAGAAAGGCTATAACATGGTTCATTTGCATAAATGCCAACTATAACATAAGACACAGTTTATAAAGCAACCTACATTACTAGGTGTGTTGAGACTACCCATCAATTAAATTAAGTAAATTAAACCAAACTCCACACAGGAGACAGTCCACAGAGGACAACGGTTCACACAGGACCGTGAGGGAAAAGATCACCAAGATACATATGATTCACCCAGAAACCACCAAACCAACCAACACCCACTAATCGTGCGAAAGGGCCATGCCGCTCGTAACCGTGAGCACGGCTTTCATGAAAGTTTTACACTCTGCAGAGGTGGCACCACTTTACCCACAAGATAGAGATTCCCGTAGAGCCATTCCACTTCCGAGGTAGATGACCGGGGTTTCTCTACTAGCCTTTACAAAGAATGCTCCCAACAATGTAACTCGCTCATTAAGGATCCACAGCCGTACATAAGTGTTGGTTCACAGAAACCCACAGTTCACACAGGACCATGACTCAAGAGCCAACACCCCAGCTGCCCCCTCTGATGCCAGGCGGTTCCCAGGATCACAAAGCATCCCTTCCCCACTCTACCAATAGCGAGCACAAAATTAAGAACACCCTAATTATTTGGCTAGCCTACCCATTATCAGTCTTGTGATGGCACTGTTGTCATGGTTACACGTTCCACGAACCGGTCCTTAGCTGATCCGAGCAAGAACTATTCTCAAACCAAATGTTCACCGAGAACCATCCAAACCATCCCCTTGCTCAGACCCTAGCTTCCCATGTTGCTAAACAAATTAGCAGATTAACACTTAGTTGAAGTATACCATTAGTCAAGATTAACATGATAAGGTGATTGACTCAACAGCAAGGCTAAGCAACAACTACCCAAAGACAACCACCATAAGCTAGGGTGACAAGGAATGATATGGAACAGGTAAAGTAGACACATAGGATTCAATATTAAACAAGCATGCATGTTTATAAAAGACACATTTAAAACATAGGTTCAGAATGGTCAAGGACACTTGCCTGTATCCCCTGCTGCTGCTTGCTCAAACTCTTGGTCTTGGAAGTTCTCAAACGGCTCCTCTTCTAATAACGGTGACATGCAAAGCACACATACACAAACAATAAGGAACAGTACACCAAACAGTACCAAACTGCTACAAAAACTATACCAAAAGATAGAGCTCGTTCCTACGATCGCGTGAGCGCAAGAATCGCTAAAAACGGAGTTACGAGTAAAAAGTTATAAGCATTTGAAGTAGCAGGGTTTAAACTGTAAGATTAGCATTTCGAGAATTATTCTTATACTGAAAAAGATTGATTATGGCGTAAGCGTGACGTCGTGCTGATGCAATAATTCGAAAAGGGTTTAATTAAATCTGGAAAATCCATGGACTGGGTCCATGGCGCCCGTGGACCAGGACCGGACCGTGGTCCATGGGTCCACGGTGGACCAGGTCGCCGGAAACGGCGGGGCGCGGCGGCGCTTCGCCGGCGGGTCGCCGGAACGGCGTTCCCGTGCACGAAATCTCGTCGCGAAATGCCGGGGAGCACGAGGCGACGACGGAGAACTCACCAAGACACACGCGCGGCCTCGGGAAGGTCGGGAAGGCGGTGCTCGACGGAGGAGAGAGATGGCAGCTTTCCGGCGGCGGCGTTCGACGGCGTCGGGCGTCGAAACTCATCGAGATCAGGCCGTTGAGGGGCGGTGCGTCACGGTGGTGCTCGGCGTCGGGTCGGTGAAGTCCGGGGCGACGTCCTCCCGGCGGCGGGCGGCGGCCGGGGTGGGTGGGGACGGAGGCGGCGACTCGGCGGGTTAGGGTTTGCGGCGGCGCAGAGCGAAACGGCAAAAGGTAGTCAAGGGCGAGTCCTCAGCCTGATGTGGTGCTAGAACCTGGACGAGTCCGGCTCGGACGCCGAGGAAAGCGGCACGGCGCGGCGTACGGGCGGCGGAGCGGGCCTGCGGGGGCTGCGCGCGGGCTCGGCGGGCTGCGGCGCGGGCTGGCGGCGCGAGCTGGGCTGCGGCGCGAGCGAAGCAGGCCGGGAGAACGAAATGGGCCGCGGGGGAGAAGGAAAGAAGGAAGTCGGCCCAGAAAAGGAAAGGGAAAAGGAAAAGAAAAAGAAAAGGGCGAACTGGGCCAGGCAGATTCGGCCCAAGAGCAACTGAGGATTCTTTTCTTCTTTTCTATATCTATTTTCCTTTCTAGGGTCTAAACAATACGGAAACGATTTCTACTCGCATTTTAAATATATTTTCCACACAATGAAACACCTACTGCAAACTACTCCAGCATGAATGCAACAAACAATTATTTATAACCTAAATTAATTTATTTAATTTAGAAAATAATTCTTTTGCCTAGGAAAAATGATAACACCCTAATTAAATTAAGGAAATTTTAAACTATTGCAAAAATGTGAAAATTAGGGTGTTACAAAAACCATGTGCTTGGTTGCATCATATGCCAACACATTAGAGCGCAAAGGCGGCCTAAAGTTTGGTCTCAAGTCTGCCGTCCGTGCAAGCAAGACACTCGCCGGCAGCATGTTTGCTGCGTCGCGATTAGGGTTATAGGAGGCGCCGCTGCCACCGTCCTGATCACGTTTTGTTTCCATCTATACTCCTCTTCGTGGGCTGTAGCTGGGCCACACAAATAAAGCCATGCTGCAAAAGACGCGTTAAATCTCGGACGCCCTACGCAAGTACGCATAGGACGTAACGCCCCGGACACAATGAGAAGGCTTGATGTAGCGCGGCTTATCGTTTACCCTAAACGCGGCGCGTCCAAGATGCCGCCGGCGAAGCGAGCCCGCAAGAAAGCCGCCGTCGCCTGTCCTCCCTCATGGAACAACAACGGCGGGTGGCTGTCTCTCCGCGCAGGCAAGCGCCTCAAGCACGACAACGACGACGGCCTGCCCTTCTCCGACGAGATCCTGCTCACCATCTTCGCCTGCTCCGTGCTGAGCCTTGCCAACCTCGTCCGCTGCGCCGCCACCTGCCGGCGATGGCTCCGCCTCGTCTCCAGCGAGGCCGAATTCATCAGCCGCTCGCCTGCGTCCCAGAACCGCCACGCGACCGGCCTCGCCGTCGGGTTCTTCCACTAGTCGCGGGGGGAGGCCAACTGTCGCGCCCCGCGGTTCATCCCGCTGACGCCGTCGCTCTTCCCAGGTGCCTCCCTGGATGCGCTCTTCGACAGCGATTACGCACGCATCGTGTGTTCCCGGCAAGGCCACCTCGTCGTCGAGCTCCGCCGCAGGTCGCGCGGCGCCGCCCTCAGGCTCGCCGTGGTCAACCCCATGATCGGAGACTTGCGCGTCCTCCCGACGCTCGCCAACAAGGACAGGCCGGGGTGCTACGCCTGCGCAATTCTCACCGCCAACGACCTCGGCTCCAACACCGCCTACCTGCTGCGATCAAGATCCGCCTTCCTGGTGATCATAATCTACCGCCGCCACAAATTCACGGCTTGAAGATTCTACTCATCTGAGACCAGTGCCTGGGCGACGGAACGCAAGGTCACCGGCGCCGCACTAAGCGGCACGCGCCTGCAGCAGCTGTACATGAATACTGCAGCCGTGGCCATTGGGGGCTCTTTGTTCTGGCAGGCCAACCAAGCGGTGGTTAGCCTCTGCGTCGACACACTGGAGGCAAGGCTGCAGTTTCTTCCGATGTACCGTGGCTGGTACTCCGAAGAGGGAAAGATTGCCAGGAACCACCTGATCACTGCCTCGTCGGACGGGAAGCTGGGCCTAGTGGAGGCTTGGGTACACCGAGAAAACTCTCCGAACGAGAACAAGATTGGAGTGCGTGTCCTCGTCCCGGACCCAAACGACTGCAGCGGCAGAAGATGGAAGGAAGCACAGCACATGATCCTCCTGTTGGAACCGTACACGCTGCTCCACCCGTCGAGTGTGTACCTTTTGGGGGTGTGCGAGAAGAGCAGGGTCATATTCTTTGTTGCCTCCTTCAATGGCGATCATCGGAGGTTTATGTATTCGCTCGATATGGACAAGAAGAGGGCGCAGCTGATCCCTGGGGATGTCCCGGAAGGCAGCCCTTGGTTGTGCCCAAATTTGCGTGGGAGCTTCCACGGGTACGAGATGGACCGGATTGGTTACCTTACTCCGTTGTCGGTGGAGACGGCAATGGGTCATCAGCATAGAAGAAGGGGCGTATGTTGGAGGTTGACGATGGGGTTGGGGAAAAATAAATGGCAAGTGAAGTTGTGAGACATGTTTTTTTTCCTGTACCTACTCTGTTTTCTGATGTCTCTGTGAGTACTGTAGCTCGTCTGACAAAAAAGACATGCATTATAAAAAGAGAACTGCATTTTCTCTGTTCGCATATTCTACAGTTCGTTGCCTCAAATTTGAAGTGAAAACGTGGAGCTTGAAGTGCTAAACTTCAATTTATAACTGTGAAACGTTTGGGACTGAAATTTGGGACATGCTAGATATGTTATTGTGCCTTCTTCAAAATAAGGTCTGTTCAGTAGTGTGTGGCATACTGGTTCTCAATTTGACTAGCTACTTGACTGAATATATATACCTGTGAGTTGTGACTGAGAACATATGTCCTCCAGTCACTAACTGTTAATGTTTACACATCAAATTTGACCTGCATACCAGCAATGTTGTGCTCTCTACTGAATGCTAACTACCGGAGGAGTACTAGTTCTCCTGGCCGGTTATACGTTAGGCTGAGTTTGCTATCATCTGATTTTCCTCTACTCATTCCTGATTACACAAAAATATTTCATGGTACCAAAATTTACTTCTAAATTTCACACGTTGAATTTCTCATTTAATTCTTCTAACAATATCCAATAATCATTGAGCTATTCGCACAAGTACACCGCGGCCTTGAGAAATAATACTGTCTATTTATAAACTATTGAGAAGCTATAACTTTCGACAGGTGCAGCACAGCCATATACCCTTTGAAATTTGAATGAACTCAGCTGTTGCATACGCTAATTGATCTGAGCTAGTGCACTGCAAGAACCTTAAAAAGAAAACAGAACGAAGCAGAAGCCACAAAGTGCCATGCGAAATCTAATGATTCTTGTTTGCTCTATTTATGATGAATTTGATTCCATTCAGGTGACGTAATCAGCATGTTATTCCATCAGATCTTGGCAAGAATATGGGCGCGAACTTCGTCAACGAACATACAGTCAGGGGTAGCATCTATCTCACTTTACTGAAAAATGTCATGTTGCCGTTCTGCTTCTCAAACGTCAAACATTTGAACCCCGAATCATGAGTGTGATACTTCAAAATAGAAAAGCAACACTTGATTTGTTAGTCTTTGAAATTCTGAGCATGGATGGCTGAAAGTTTACGCATGTTATTCTGCTGGAACAGTGAGAAAAGCCGAAAAGTCCTTCTCGTATCAACAGCCCACTTGATGTCATCTGTTCGTGGCCATCCATAGCTTCGATCATCACTGGATGTTTCTTTTTCATGAATCAGTATCATATAGAAAGCGTGCTGTAGCTGATGGATGCAATGTGTCTGTTCAAGGATTGTAAAGTATTCCAACTCGGGTTACAATATTAACATAATTAAATAAGATAATCTACACACTGTTATACTTCTACTACATGTACATAATTTAAGATGTTTCCATTGTACAAGTTTGCTTTGTACATGGTACTTTTTTTTTTGAGACTCTTGTACATGGGTGGTACTTGGTAGATCCAAAAAAAAAAGGCTTTGTTTGGCCCAGCTAAAGCCGACGAAGAGAAGCACAAAGAGGGAACACGATCACCAATCGATCAGCAGGGCGGCGGCACCTCCTCCTCGCCCTAGCAAAACGCGGCGCATCCAACATGCCGCCGGCAAAGGGAGCCCGCAAGAAAGCCGCCGCCTGTGCTCCCTCATGGAACAACGGCGGCGGGTGGTTCTCTCTCCGCACCAGCAAGCGCCTCAAGCACGACGACAACGACGGCCTGCCCTTCTCCGACGAGATCCTGGTCACCATCTTCGCCTGCCCCTGCTGACCTTGGCCCACCTCGTCCGCTGCGCCGCCACCTGCCGGCGATGGCTCCGCCTCGTGTCGACCGAGGCCGAATTCATCTGCCGCTCGCCGCCGGCTTCTGAGGCCCGCCGCGCCACCGGCCTCGCCGTCGAGTTCTTCCACCAGCCGCCGCCGGGGGAAACCAACGGCGCCGCCCCACGGTTCATCCCCCTGACGAGGTCGCCCTTCCACGGCGCCTCCCTCGACGCGCTCTTCGACGGCAAGCTCTTCAGGTCCGCGCGCATCGTGTGTTCCTGGAACGGCCGCCTCGTCCTCGAGCTCCACCGTGTGTCGCGCGGCGCCGCTCCCAGGCTAGCCATGGTCAATCCCATGACCGGAGACGTGCGCGTCCTCCCCACGCTCTCCGGCAAGGACAGGCCGGGGTGCTACGCCTGCGCAATTCTCACCGCCGACGACCTCGCTGTCGCCGATCTGACGGGATCCGGCTTCTGGGTGATCATAGTCTACACCCGCAACAAATCCATGGCTTGCAGATTCTACTCGTCTCAGGCCGGTGCATGGGCGCCGGAACGCAAGGTCACCGGCATCAAGCTAAGCAGCGCACGCCTCACCAGCTGTACATGAACGCCGCCGCCGTGGCCATTGGGGGCTCCGTGTTCTGGCAGGCCAATGAAGCGGTGGTTAGCCTCTGCATCGATACATTGCAAGCGAGGCTCAAGTTTCTTCCACGTATCAGGGCTGCGACTTCGAAAGGCGGCAGCTTCCAAGGAACCGCCTGATCACTGCCTCGTCGGACGGAAATATGTGCGTAGTGGAGGCATGGGTACACTGAGCCAACTTTGCCAACTAGAACAAGATTGGAGTGCGCTTCCTGGTCCCCGACCAAGACGACTGCAACTGCACAAGATGGAAGGAAGAAGAACAGGACGTGATCCCCTATTGGAACCGAACCTGCTAGCTCTACCTAGGGAGTGTGCACCTTCTGGGCGTCTGCGAGAAGAGCAGGGTCATATTCTTTGGCGCCTCCTTCATTCAACGACAAACAACCGAGATACATGTATGCTAGTGGACATCCTACAATTGGGGTTTGGACTAGTTAACCGGGGGGGGGGGGGGGGGGGGGTTGTAGTTGGCTTGGACTTGCGATTTGACGGGATCAAGATATGATTTTTAGGCCCTGTTTGAATTAAAGTGCAAGAAAGAAACACAGGAATAGAAAAGGAATGCAGGTGCAAAACAGAGGAATAAAAAAACACAGAAATTTCTTAGAATGGGTGTTTGGAATGTAGGAATCTATAACGCACAGGAATGAGATAAAACCAAGAGAATTATAAATTAATGAAAAATTTGTTAGCAATATGAAGCGGCTTATTAATTATTTCCAGAACCATTGTGGTACCGGACCCATGGTCCATGGACTAAGTCCATCCGTAGTACACCACAAGACATGGTCATTACTCATTATCCTCTTCTATCTTCTCCATATATGCGAGGAGGATGCAGGCGCCCGCAGATGGATAGAGTGCTGTCTCTTGCGTTTGATTTTTCCTTCTTGTAAGGATTTAACCTCTTTATAGTTCGAATCTACTAGGATTGCTCAAAGATTTGTTTGTTGTTCTTTAATTATTCGGAGAACAAAGCGAGTGCTGATGTACAATTTGTGATTTCCTTTTCCCTTTCCTGTTTGTGTCACGCTGTTCAAAAATATATTGAGTTTTTATTCTATACGTGTGCATGCATGAATGTGTGGAATGGGTGTAAATTTAAACAGACAGTGAGACGGCTGCTCGTTCTTTTAAAAATTTTCAAAATCTGCAACGTTAAAATGTAGTAGCCGGTTTCTCTGGGCCCACGCTTGGTACAGACAGCTGGCCTCTTATTGGGCTCAAAGTTTGGTAGACATTGGTACGAGGAGGAGGAACACACAAGTACAGTGGTCTTTGCAGAGTAGGAGAATGCATGATGCATGCATGCTGTCAGGAGACAGATGATGCTGCTTATTGTTTACTATGCTCACGCGTTGACATGTCCACGTCATCTTCTGTAGTCGCCACTTCAGATGCTCGCGACAGAGTGGCATCGCCACTTGTTGCTCGCATACACCACGGCCTGAATTTGTACAAATAAAATTAATTAAATTAAATACGACTCTTATTTTTTTAAAAAAAATAAAGTCTGGATCACTCAGGGAAATCAATAATAATGCGTACCAGGTAAATGTCGCGGTGCATCGCGCGGTCGATGGCCTCCAGCGACGACGCCTCCTGGAAGACGGCGGCCAGGTGCTCGTCACCGTCGACCGGCCGGCGGCTGGAACGACATGAGGTGCTGCACGTCGCGCCTTACCTTGGACCACAGCTCCAGCCGCCGGTCGATCGCCTCCGGCAGGTCGACGCAGCCGCCGGAAGCTGCAGAGTAGTAGTGGGCGCCAGCCGTCGTCTCGGTCATCAGCCGCGGCAGCCTCAGCGCCTCCTCCAGCATTCGCCGCATCGCCGGTGTGAGGTACTCGGCGACCGCCTTCTCCGGCGAGCCCAGGCTGGTGGCGCGCTGCATCTGGTGGGTGGAGACCCACGCGGGACGTAGGCCGCCGCCCCGTCTCCTCCGCAGGCTGCCCAGCATGGCCTCCACCTCGGTTTCCAGGAAGCCCAGGTCGAGGCCGGCCCAGAACTGGTGGCACGCTCTGAACTCCTCCCACATCAGCTGCAGCAGCATCTCCCCGCCGTCGTCGTCCTTGCTGAGCTCGCCGCCGTGGTCGATGAGCCCGGCGACGGCGTCCAGCAGCTCGAACCGGACGATGTGACGCAGGACCTCGGGGGACGGGAGGAGCAGGGCTTGCCGCCCGGCGCCGCCGCCGCCTAGCTCCGGCGACCTCTGGACGAACACGCCGGGCGCCTCGCCGGTGATCGCCGGCGCGCCCGGGTGGTGGCTGTACGAGTAGCCCACGGCGAGCAGCTTCTGCTCGTGTCGCCGCCGGCGGCAGTCGAGGTCCCGCCGCAGTAGTAGCCGCCGTCCTCCGCCGCGGCCGCTGGGACGTGGACGTGGACCACGAAGTGCTTCGCCTCGCCGGCGTAGAGCGCGCCGACGGCGACCTCGCAGGAGGCGCCGCCGCAGCTGACGCGGCCGCCGTAGCCGCCCGAGTCCACGCGGTCGACGCGCACCCCGCCGCCGCCGTCGGCCTTGAGGACGACGCGCGTGTCCACGGCGGCGACGGTCGTCAGCCCGCCGAGGCACACGGCCAGTGCGGCGGCGACCTTGTCCACGTTCTCGTCGTCGACGAAGGCGTAGGTGCCTTGGGATTCTTGAGCTATGCGGAGCAGGGCCTCGGTATCGTGGGCCGCGCCCAGGCCAAGGCGTGGACGGGGTACCTCAACCTGCTGCCGTGGATGCTCTCGCGGCCCCATCCGAACCCCCTCCTCGAGTCGTGAGGAGGACGATGAAGCCCAGGCGGCCATATCCTGGCCGCCCATCGAGGATCTTGACCGCCTCCTCCAGCTGGGCCGGCCAGAGGGCAGCTGCGCCGCCGCCGCGGGCATCGAGCTTGTCGATAACGTTCATGGCGTTTCTCTGGCCATCGCCGGACATGTACAGCAAGCCGGAGCTAATAGGTTGACGATCGTTAAACGCCACAATGGAGAGGCGGTCTCCGTCGTCAAGCTTGGCAACCATGAACTTGGCCGCCGCCTTCACCAGGCCCAGCTTCGACGGCTGCTTCTCATCCGGCTCGTTCACGTCAAGCACGGCGACCACGTCCACGGGGGCGCGATGCGCCGCCGCCGCCGCCGGCGCCTCGACGCGCAGCAGCACCTGGAAGTCCTTCCTCGCCTGCCCCAGTGGGATCTCCGGGAAGATGGGGGTGGTGCTCACTTTCACTGCCGTCTCCGCCGCCGCCGCCATCGTCATCTGCACATGAAGGCAGGCCGGGATCAAATCATTCGAGCAGCAAAATCAGTTCATCAACGTACGTCGTCCAGTTTACATGACCATATTGTTCCTACAGATATCATTAATTAATTACCAGCTGTGCGAGTAGCAGTATGGACAAGAAGCTTGTGAGCAATGGAGGAAGCATCGTCATCGCTCGGATGGTCTCCATCGATCTTTACCAGCTGATCTATGCTGTCGGATGGAAGTAAGCTATTGATCCCTGCAAGGGCTCGCTTTTATATAGACCGGCCGGCTGCTGTGGAATCACTTGCTAGCTACCTGGAATATTTATAAAATAAAATAAAATAAAATACTACCATTGGTTAAAGTATTTGAGTTATGGTTGGATAAAATGATATTCTTGCTGCGCGTCAACTAATCTACTCTTTCTTTATAAGTGCAACCCACTAACCCTCACTAACTCCTATTTCTCTGCAACCACAGCGAGCCACGTCACCTCTTTTATTTGGACCGTCCGATCATTGCAAAGCTGCCTCATCGTGTCCGTTGTTACTCTATCTTCTCCCCGCGGCCATCGCCTTAATACTCCATCAGTTTCATCACCATCCTCTTCGTCTACCCACCTTTTGTGCTTTAGAAACAGAAACGGCCACCATGGATTGAAACTGCCACCACTAATCCCCCGCCCTCTTCCATCGCGTTCCTCCTCTGCCTACCCTCTGCCGCAAAAGACAATTAATTGCGGTAATGACATTAATCCTCCACTAATCAATCAAGTTTTCATACCATATTCTTCCGGTTGAAGTTGAAGGCCTTGCACTTTCCTCCAGCAAGAAAACTGACATCCACAAAGCAATTGAAAGGCACTTTCCTCCAGCAGAAAACTGACATCCACAAAGCAATTGAAAGGCCAACGCTCCATTCTTCTTCCTCGCTTAGCCCTATTCTCTATCTGAACCTGACATCCCCAAGCGATTAAAAGACTGTCACAATTACTAACACTAATCCTCCAGCACATTCGCACCCCAATATAAGTAGCACCATGATCACTCCAACGGCACACCCTTCTTCTCCTGGTATTCACTATCTCATACCTTCTGAGAAAAATAACAGTTACAAGTTTGTTTTTTTCTTTCTTTTAACATTTTTTTTTGCGCTTCTGCGTAGGTCATGGAAGGCAACAACCGTCATTTTTAGATTCAGCTTTAGAGAATATATTTCAGATTCAGATAATTTGTTATACCTTCCTGTTCATTGGTATCCCTCAGCGAAGACATGAGAATATATTTCAGATTCAGCTTTAGAGAATATATTTCAGATTCAGATAATTTGTTAGTATCTTCATGCTCATTGGTGTCCCTCGGCGAAGACATGCATGCACTCCTATATGATGAGCACTTATCTGAAATTGTTGTCATTTCCCGTCGTTTTTATCTATGAAGTTGCTTGAAAAATAAACTCCATCTATGTTTTTTGTATTTTGAACTGCTTCCATGTTGGATCACTCAGCATCTCATTGCGTATGCATGTTGATCAGTCGCAAAAAAAAATATATTTGGTTGACATTCTATCAAAATATCATCTTCAGTTTCAAAATAAATACATATTTCGTTGGCATTAGCAGGTTGGTTTCACCCTCTTTTCCTCAAGACTTAAGGTTTTGGTGGTATTGAACTTAATGGATCAATCCTACATTGTGTTTGAGATCTGTAGTGGATCATATAACACCCGTTTGTGTGATGCCTTTAGTGGCATGCCCAGAGCTCATGACATCATTGTGGATCTTTTAATCGTTTTCTAAAAATTATCGTAGTCACAACCCAAAGATTATCTTAAACTTATAAAAAAAAGGATTATCTCAAATTACCGCGGCAACGCGCGGGAAATTCACCTAGTATTCTTTTAAGAGAAGCACGTTAATTATACAATAATTAAGGAAGTGTAAGCCTAACAAATATGCTAAATCTTCCTAGAAGTTGTGTAACAAATATTATTTTAGGACTATGGACAAAACGACATGTATTTCGAACTGCGGGTGTTGAAGCAACTAATTAACTGGTCAGTGTATATAACTAAATATTTGCGATATAGGCTTTTTTGTTTTGAAAAAAAAAGGATTCTATCTACCCCCTATATATAGTTGTTTCAATCTTACACACACCCTTTTAACTCCTTTATTGATTAGGAAAATGTTTTTTAACCATGTTTTCAACTTCGTAGCATTTGATTCCTTGTATGAACCATCTACAATATATAACGTACAATAAACCCGAGCATGAGTCAAGTACCCAAATTAAATGAAATCAGATACGTTTTTCACCAATCTTACATGAGTAGATTGAAACTCCATATATACCAAACAATTGCAAATAGGCCTTTGCTTGTTACAAATTTGCATCATTCTAATTAATGTCTAAACGCATGATGACACTTTTCTTTTGTTGCTCTCTACCTATGCATACATAGCTAGCTAGAGCTGAAATATCTTGAACAGTCTGGGATGAACTTTTTTTTTTGCGAGGAGTCTGGGATGAACTTATCCACCATTCGGTTCCGTTTTGCAATAAATTTAGCTCGAGTTGAATTTTACACCTTCTATGCTAGAAATGGTCGTTTTCTTGATGCAAGGGTGGCAAAACATATGTAGAAACTGTGGTCGTCAATGTTATTCAAGGAAGCATATACTAGATGGATGACCCATTACTCTCTCCATGGACTACTGAATGACTGGTGAGACCGGGAGCACCCGTTGCAATATGGATCTGACAGAGGAATAAAGAAAATACGCACCACATACATATGTCTTGTGTCTATCTGCTATACGTCTGTGCCTATATATCAGGCGAGACGAGAGAGGGGGATGATCCAAGCAGTGCCAACATTTATTACGACATGTTATCGGCATGTCAAGATCTATGTTGACTCATCAAGAACCTGTACAGCCGGTTGTGGTACCAGTACACTACAGGTTACACGACCAACCGATTGTGTGGAGCAGCAAACTCCTGTCCTTGTTGTTGACAAAGACCAGAAGTGAATCCACTGCACCACATCACTTGCGGATGCGTACGGATGCCAAACCCGGCAGCGAGTCGATCCCATGGGAGGCATCAACGTCAACATCCTATCACAAGCCTTCACGTCGCTTTACCGACCCAAATACAAATTAAACACTGGTCGACCATTGATATACAAAGTATGGGGATTAGGGTGTGCTCAGTTCTCGAAGCAATGTAGTATGTGATGTGGGTGTATTTTTAAATGGAACTAAGAGTACACTGGACACGTACATGCTTACATACAGATGCAAATAGTAAGCAGTGATACACGTATAGGATCCTGCCACATGCCTTAGGGCAGCTAGTATTGTCTTTGACATCTTGCTAGGTACGAATGGCCAGTGTATGTGGTCCCTGTGCAGGTGTAGCCGTCTAAATGCAATATATTGGCTGCAATGCCTTCTTGCCTGCACGATTGATAGTGACATGTGATGTGGAGTCCGGTGTGCCAACTTAAAAGTCTTGCTAACAAAAGGCCCTCTCAACTGTGTCGCACGTTTATTCCCCCTCTCCCACAATATTCCTCTTACAACCCGCATATCCATTCAATTCCTCCGTCTATCATCTTCTATTCTTCATTCTTTACGCTTCCCATAACACGTTCCATCGTCCATCTGCAATGAAAGCTATGTGTATACTAATAACAAATTTTCATGTTAAAAAAAATCACAACTGCAAAGATTGTCTTTACAGCTGGTCATCACCGCCCGTTTATAATGAGTTGGCAGTGAAATATTCCCACCATAGGTTCGTATTACATCGGATGGTAGGTGAGTTTTCATCGCCAGATCTATTCGCGACCAAACTGTGAAAATAGACACTGCGGCAAAAACCACCATTGGCATGAAATGTTTATAAATTTTTATATTAAATCGAATAAAGACAGCCTTTATACCAAATTATAGAGCTCAACGAGATATAAATCATAAAGGTTTACATTTTTTTCATTTGAAATTGTTTAGATACCGAAAAGTTTAATATACGGTCTCACATGTATCAAACGACCTTAACTTCTTCATTTGAAACTATTTTACTGTCTAAATATTATATGTAATATTTAGAAAACTTCCTTTGATTCGTATTTCCATTTTGATATCTGAAACTGCCTGCACATGAACGGGGTAGGAAACTTTCGTGAACCATGTTTACATCTTCGTTGTATTTGATTCGTCCACATGTGATCCATCTACAATAACCATAAACTTGAGCATGAGAGAACTACCGAAATGAAGCCAGATATAATTTGTATGGACCTTCTTGCATGAGAAGAATGGAATCTCCGTACCGAAAGTTGCATCATCGACTTAGGTGCAAATATTCATCATTCTAGTCATTTCTAAACATCTGAAGACACTTTGATGTACCTATGCAAAGCTAGTCTATTATATATATAATTGACGAGAAAAAGGAGGCACCACGTTCGCTCTAAAATGCTAGAAATTCCCACGTTAATCCGAAAAAATAAGAAGAGAAAATTACCCACCACTGCCATTATGAAAAAAGTCACAAAACCCCTATAAATATTTATAAAATAGAAAAATTAGTAATAATGAAAAATAACCAAAAAGACCCCTCGAACCTATATCTAAATTACTGGATGAGTGAAAGAACCGAAAACAAATTAGAAATGAGGACAAGAAGAGCCTTGAACGAGAGGGCGACGAGCAGGCAATCTGGACAACAAGATGACCAACATACCAGTAGGAAGCCCTTGACGGAGGGGCAACAAGTAGGTGGGACGGATAATGAGTTGACAGAAATACATTAGAGGAACAAAGTGAGCCGGACAACAAGCCAAGGCGACAAATAGCTGAGCATTATTACGAACAGGTGAGGGATGCGACCGTAGGAGAGAGCATACAAAAATTTATTACAAAATATCATAAAACACCTACATACAAGTTTATAAATTTTTATACTATTATCGTTGTTAAAACAATCAACTCTAGCCGCGCAAATGCGTGGGCAGTCATACTAGTTAGACCTGAAAAGATCATGAGCGGTCTGGGCCTGATTTTTTCTCAACTTCCTGGATGTTTTTAGTGGATCGAACTTACAACCTCTACATAGTACTAGTAAATACTGCAGGGACCTCGATCTATAACTGATTGGTGGTACAAACCGTTGTGGTGCACCAGGAACTTTCCCGGTTTGAGCCTCATACCAATTCAAATTTTGCACGCTCTTTTCAAAAACGATTCTTAACTTAATAATACTGATTTAAAAGGTCGTCGGCTGAAATTGTGTTCTCTCCATTGTAACATTTGCAGAGTAGCATGCCTCTTGTACAATTTGGTTAAGTCGCATATGCTTTCTCGGTTTTAGTTACTAGCTAGCTGGTATATACCAACATGTATCACACCATGTTCGTCACTCAATCCATTTACAATGGTTATTATTATTATTAGCGTTTCTAGGTGACGAGTCCATCCACCATTATTTTTTGAAACGAACCCAGCAGGAGAGCTGCCAATAACGACTCCACTGTTCTGACTGATTGTGGCTGAACAGGATGTGTTGCACTCGTTATATAAAACTGGTTGTTAAGCAAGCTGTTATGATGGGCCAATTGTAAATATTGGTTCTCCAGCAGTGAACCTCCAGCTATTCGGCAAACAAAAAATAAGAATTAGGTGTGATCTATTCTCGAAGTAGTGTGACGTGGACATATTTTAAAGGGAAGTAAGCGGACACGTACCTACTTGCTTAGGTATAGCATTGTTTTAACGATCTCGCGTTCATAAAATATAGGGTTGCATGCCTAGCTTTTTGTTGGCATTGATGGCACAAAGCAACGATCGCGTGATGCACATATACGTATAGCATGCATTTTGGTAGCACTTGTTCCCATCTTGCTGGTACAGAACGTACGTACGTGGCACTATGCATCTGTGCAACAAGATCAGAATGTAATGGTTAGGTGTGCCCGTTCATTAGGATAGGTGTTGCATAATAATTTCAAATGCAAAAAATTCGGTTCTTGATGGAACAATGTACAGAACCAGAGCGACGACGATCGTGTGGCACATCATACACACGTATAGCCTGCATGCCTTTATATTAGTTGGGTAGCATTGTTTTTGCCATCTCGCCATATACTGAAGGTGCACGTTGTGTGGTCCGATGCATCCGTGTAACACGTACCAATTGGGTGGAATCCATGTCTGCATCCATGATTGCTGCCAGTGACGTTGTATGTGAAGACTAGAGAATGCGTGGTGGCCGGTGCCAACTTCAAGTCAACATGTGGCTCTATGCGGCATTCCTTGATTTCTTCCATGATTGAAGGCGAAGATTGATGTGAAATAGTGCCATGCCAACATCAAAGCTAGCAGGCCATCTAGTCATCAAAGTACTCCAGATGCTTATGATATGTAGGCGTGGTGAGAAATGAATTAACTAGCAACCTGCTGCATCATGCATGTGTGCCTAGATTATGTCCAGAGAAGAAATTTACAGCATGCCAAGACCTGCTTGTTAGCTCCTTATTATGGTGAAGTACAGTCGTGCATCATATATATAGATCAGTGAATGCACAAAAAAAAAAATTAAGTGCAGCGTTAAGTTTTATCTGTTTTTCAGAGTGACTTGAAAAGACGGTATGCCTAAGTTTATTCTAATTCTATAGCTATGCAATGTGTGCAATGTATGTGATGTTCTTACTACCCATATTTCTTTTTTTATGGAAAAAATTGCCATGGAAAGTGCAGAAACCAACGAGAGAGTCGGCCTACCGTGAGTCGCAATCCGCTGGTGGTGATCAGTCTGGAAAATTCAGTGTTTCCCCGATCGATGTGTCATCACAAAGTCCTGTGTTCTGATGGTGTCTTGGCATCACCAAAGATGCTTGTGTCCGTTCGTGGATTACTCCCTCGTGTTACACGGATGCCCTCGTGTTACGCGGATGCTTATAGTGCGGCATGCATCTGTGTAACACGACAAGACATGGCCGGGTTCTAGACCACTGACCACACCATTATCTTCGGCTCTGTGCCATAAAGAGAGCCGGCAACCTGGCATCATGTCCACTATTTCTTCTGCTTATGCAACCGTACCCTATGTAGCTAGAATGCACACCTAACCCTTATCTGTGGCGTAGCCAGTCATCCGCAGCAGTGTCCAGTAGTGTCTTGGAAGCTTATTGAGGTGGTGTAGTAACTGCAGTTGGTATATACTGTGGTCGCTATACCATTAAGTCATCAACAGTTGTTCTTAAGGTTAAGTCATCAACATTATCATATTGACGATCCACATTTGCTATGATGTGTCCAAATGTTACTTGCCTTACATTCTGATGCTCGATCGAGGTGATAGATCGAGCGGTCAGTTGGGCTTGCATGTGCTCGATTAAGCAGGGTGTGTTAACATTTAACAGGTATATTAGTTCATTTTGTTAACAACAAAAATAAACAATTTGCAAGCAACGGGCGTTAAGATTTTTTATTATGCGGAGAGTTAGGGTGATCAGAAAACATATCTTGTGGTTTGGCAAAGCAGTTACCTCGTACAACATAAAATTTAGAAATATAAGACTACTGCTGCTTATCCATTATATAAGCTATTATTGTCATGCAACTCATGTAATATTTCTCTCTATGCTTAAATTACGAAATCTCCTAGAAATCTCCTACACCAAAGGATTTTGTGCTGGTGGTCAAAAGATATTTTTATTGGCAGTACAAAGTTTTAGACTTCACTGAGTACTATCTATTTTGTAATTTCTAAAAATTATTATAAAATAGATATTAGAAATATAATGGGCATGAATACTTACTCTAGAAAACTATCATAAATGAAATCATTGTCAACCATAAAGTTTTTGCTAGATCTAGTTAACCTCTACAAGTCTGTCTAATCCGACTTCATATAAAAATTTTCATCATGATTAAGCATATGCTCTGTATATGTGAAGGCGTTCGTTTAATCTGAGCGCCAGAACAAATTCATTTGTATACTAGCAATCTTCAAGCTGGCTACCCCTAGGCCTTTGTGCCGACCGCGCCAGGCAAAAATCCTCTTTGACGTAGCGGATCGAGCTATTACTATATATGTGACTATTAAAACCAACTTATTATAAGTGGTGTCTGTTTAATTATTTTACTAGTAATTACGTACATAGAAATATATAGTGTTTTTAACAGTGATATATTTGGCCTAATGACAATTTAAGTGAATATCAGTTACCCTAGTAGTAAATACAACAGCAAGGGTGCTGGGTGAGCGAAACAGCAGCTAAGGCTGTCACAATAAAATATAATTCCTGGTCGAGACACCTCATGCTTAAGCGATAAGGACACTCCAGCTGCTTATAGATCCTGCACTATAAATTGCATCACATGCACACGGCTTGAGGTAAGAAGCTCTTGCTTGTTTCTGCATAGCATTTAGAGGCAGGAAGATAGGAAATTAGCAGTCTACTGTTGAGTGGAGCAGCTCTCGTTAGTGAATTTTACATCTCGTTCTTCTTAACAGTGCTCTGGTATCTGCATGACTAAGGCAAGGATCTTAATGAATGGCCAAACTTACTTTTGATTAAACAGTTAATATATAATTAAGTTAACAATACTACAATCCACAACGGTCAACAAGATTTCATCAGATATGTAAGTTATAAACCACATGGACTTGAACGATATAAAGCTAAAATCACGAGACAGATATAACTTTGGAACCGATGCATATTGAAACGCATAAAATAAATGTTGACGCCATGTACTAGTTATCTGTTTCATCACCAATGTAAAAATCACTAAAAATCACTCTAAAATTTTGAAATAATGAAGAAGCATAAACGTTGATGAGAACAATGTACACATGTGCAGTACTATAGAGCGAATGAATATGGCACAGGCTGTTGACCTGGCAGTGAAGACAGGATTCATGCTGAGCTACAAATAAATTAAATGTTTTACTGAACTAAAGGAAAACCAATTACTAGATACTAAGTAATTAATTGACTATAAAACCGGAATAACATATATATGAGAAATATTAAATCGAGCAGACAATCTTTTGCTGCCTGAAAGTTTACCGGTTTTAATGTGTCCATACTGTTTCAGTTGGTATTACCAACCGGTACCTAAGTGCTTCCAGGCGATTTTTTTTTTTAAAGGTTAAACGCCCATGAAGGGCTAAAATTTTCATTCAAATGCAAAAAATAGTACATAGTTCTGCCCAAGAAGGCAAATTGAAGAGTTTATCTTTAAAAGGACAGCCTTCATTGTGCCTATAATTTGAACACATGAAAATTGTAATATTTTCATCCAAGACAATAGCATTTCTAACTAAGGCATCAGCTACAACATTTTGATCTCTAGGGATGTGATGCACTGATCCATGAAGTTGGAGAAGTAAATTTCTAATGTCACTTGAAGCATGTGAGATTCTCCAATCTGGCAAATCTCCCTCTGAAGCATGGAAATGATTCACAGGAGGTAGGCAATCCGAGAAGAAGACACATTCTTGAACCTGCAAATCTGTTGCAATTAACATTCCTAAATTTAAGCTTAGTGCTTCTGCATGAATAACAGATCCTGCTGTTGTTTCAGCTTGAAAGAGACAATGGAGGATTACGCTTGTGTTGCTAATGACGATTCCAGTCAGCTTGGCCATCATGTGAAAGAACCACCATCCATCCTGCAAACCAAGCACCAGCAAGGCATCCTGCTGAACATGAGCAGGAGTTCTTGAGATGCAAAAATTAGGGTCGTCTTCTACACTGAAAGCATCATATTGAGCTTTTTGAGCAGCTTTGGCCTGAACGATAACAGATTGAACTGCCCAATTCTTATTTTGAAACCTGTGATCATTCCTCGCTTTCCAAATAAACCATAAGATGTAATAGACAAGGTCAACCTGCTCATTAGAGCCTAAGTGCTCGAACAAGTAGCTTATGATATGCGCACAAGAACCGTGTAAACAATTTATTTTAATGCCCAGAGGAAATAAACCAACCACACCGCCCGAGAAAAATCACAGTGAAAAAACAAATGCTCATCATTTTGAACATTCCCACATCTGGAACAGAACTTGGAATTTTTTTTGGTCCTTCTGTTGACTCTCAAGCCAGAGGCTATATTCTTTGTCACAAGCCTCCATATAAACATTTGGACCTTAGGAAGGATCTTTTTGTTCTCCCAAATATTATTTACAATGGTTTTAACTTGGGGAGAAAAGTTTAGTCTACTAACCGTGCTTTGAATTCATCCTTGACGGATATGCTTATAAGCACTTTGCGCTGTCCACTTACCTGATTTATTTGGCTTCCAAATTAGTGTGTCCTGACCATCATATTGAGGAAGAGGAATCTGCAAAGCAATAGCAACAAATTCTGGGTCGAAGATTGAGTTTAAGAGATCAATGTTCCATCTTTTTTGATTGTGTAACCATAAGTCAGAGACCATAATAGGTAGTGAAGTATGCATGGCTTCATTTGAGATATATTCATGAATACGAAACCACATCGGGCATCAACGTTCATTCCAGGCGATTTATCCTTCTCCCTTCCCAAGCAATAGAGGAGCTTCTGTTCACAGCGTCGGACCTTGGGGTGTTTGCACAATTTTATGGATATTTCACTCATCCAAATATTTTAAAGGTTAGCCACCCCGTCCTCTCAAAGATTGCGGTTAAGATAGTGTGTTTCTTGTTTTATATATATAGAAAATTTGTGATTCTTTTTGGAATGGAGAAAATTTGAGAGATTTTTTCGATTCGTACATCCAATTGAACTCTAATTTTATTTGTCGTTGCGCTGGATAGCATCGCTGCTCAAGGTTAGCATCAGTAGACCTCGCACTACTGTTCTGTCTATTGTCTAATTTTTTTTCAAGACACGTCGGCCATGGCATGCACCGTGATACCGTGTCGATCTGTCTGTGTCTTTGTTCTATGTGACAGTTCACTGTCGGCAAGGCAAGCGACGCGTAGATCGTCCGAGTAACGTCCATGATGACATACTGTCTAATGAATCATGTCGTCCAAAGTTCACAGTAACGTGTACATCTGCCATCATGCTGCACAAGTTGTGTGACCTTGTGGCACGTATTCCCATCATGAAAGATATTTGGTGCCAGTCGTGTTGCACGGATCCGCATGGGTCACGCAGGCACGTGTACTGGTTCTAGACTTCACGATTGACCATTACGACTGGGAAGCCAGTAACCTGGAATAATCGTGTCCTGCCTCATTGTAACATTCAACCAGAATTTGTACACTCGGAGTTGCTCCGTGAAGTCCGCCATGAAGCGTTTATATTCGTCTATATTCTTTAGTGCATCTTTATTTTTCCTGTTCCTTAATTGTAATATTATTTTGACTCAACCAAATTAAATTTCTTAACCTACAATTGATTTACGTCAGGCTTTTCCCATACCTAATATTTTATTGCAAGGACTAAATATTGAAAACACATTTACTATATTTTTCTCAAACCTAATATTGATCTCAAGTTCCTTAACTATCTCAAACGAATCATATATAACAAGGAAGCTATCCATCAAGTCCTAACTCAAAACATGTATAATTCTAGCTCAAAACACTCTCCATTCTCCCTCTGAAATTTTCTCTATTTCTAAATCATGAAACAGAGCATAATAACAACAAATGAAGCGAGGATGAAGTAGATTACCTTCACAACAAATTGGTTGAGTGAATCCCGTATGAAATGGACAAAAAAAATCGACCCTAAGCTTGGTTGAGCTAAGTGAGTGGCTCGCCAGCTCAGGGGGGGGGGGGGGGGGGGGGGGGGGGGGGGGGGGGGGGGTGGGGGCTGGGGGGTGCTTTTTTGTAGGTTTGGCTCTCGTAAATTAGTCCCGGCCACGCTGTTGGTGGTGTTTATACCCAAATTTACCGCCAACACCATTCAATAAAAGCCATCAATCAAGGATAAAATGAACATTCTTTTATATTAATGGTCTTTCACGAGTTTTGTTGGAATATTTGAATGCAGGGAGCAATATGGACCAAAAGTACAAGAAATGGGGGACAAAGCCCACCGGCCGGCCCAATCATAGGCCGGCCGGCCTGCTCAGGCTCCCACTGCTGTCCATCTTCCCTCCAGAGGTCTTTTGCAGCTCCCACACGTGGAATTCAAGGCCCAGCCTAACAAGAAACAACCGACATTCTAGAACATGAGCTTTTGGGCCTAAACTTGAAGGACACTCCAATCTTGCCGACCCCACGTGACAACCGGCCATCTTACCGCCATCAGCAGCTGATCAGAGCCGTCCAGGAGAAAAACGGTGGCCAACCGCCACAATCAGTGGCCGGCCGGCCCCCCTATTAGGCCAGCCGGCCTACCTTGGCGCGCCCGCCACTCCTCCTTCAACTATAAGATGCATAACGACTCCAGAAGCCTATAAATGCCACTGACTAGCTTCAAAGCAACTCGCACCTTGATTCATACTTCATTTAGTCTTTTGGTAGTAGCATAGCGCTGCTGGTAGTGACTGAGTGAGAGGGAAGGAGAGCTAGAGGCCCGGGAATGTCGGGACTCTTCTTCATCGTTGTCTCAGGTATGCTCCTCGCCTGGGAGTAGTTTCCTTAGTCAATGCAGTAAATATTTATTTATTTACTGCATTGACTAGTATACACCGGTTTTTTACTAGTTGTGACAATAGATATAAACGTTGTTTAGATCTAGAGGTATCCCTGATTTGCTCTTGACCCCACGGAGGATGGTAGCCGCGAGTACGTGTGACAGGCGTACCAGTCTATGTAATCCACCACGTCCGGATTATTGTTTTTAGTAGGGTTTTCAATAGCACGTAGTTCCCCTTAGTAGTTGAACCTAATTCTCGGGTTGCTGCTCTGGCATGCGTGTGCCCCGAAACGGATAATAGAGTAAGGACCTTACCAAGTTGCCCAGCTATATAACTCCTTATCATTAGATTGCCTGGCCAGAAGACCTTCTTTTTATTTGCTGCAATACTACTCCTGTGTGCTGTTGGCGGTCGTTATTTGACCAATCTTTACCGCCAACTTACTAATAAATGAGGCTCACACAAGGACAAAATAGAATATTATTATAAATTAATGCCTCTCCACGAGTTTTGATGAGTTTTGGTTACAGGAATAAATTTTCACTCAATCAAGGCCGTGGCTCGACATATCTATGCCGTTCGAGGAAAGAACCAAAAATACACAAGAAAATAATTATTCAAATCCCAAATTTGACTTCACCATGGCAAAGCTCTCGTCGAGATAGTCAAATTGGACTTTTGGGTCGCCCAATTCGGAGTCCGGGAGCAGAAGTTATGGCCCGCAGAAGATTTGAAGAAATGGGGAAAAGTGATGGCCGGCCGGCCCCACCTCTAGGCCGGCCGGCCTGCTTTTGTCTCCGTTGGTCTCGATCTTCCTCCAGTGGGCTTCAAATATCCCAAAACATCAAGCCCAAGTACCCTTTGCGTGGATGAACAACCGACATTCTGGAAGGTGGGCTTTTGGTCCAAAACGTGACGGTTACTCCACTTCTGCCGCCCCCACTCGACAACCGACTTCGGAACCGACACCACGGAGCGATCCGGAGCGTCCACGCGGAAGGCGGTGGCCAACCGCCACAATCAAGGGCCGGCCGGCCTCCCACCTAGGCCGGCCGGCCTGACGTAGCGCGCCCGCCACTCCATCTTCGGCTATAAGAACCCCCCGGTCCTAAGGGTCCTATTAATACCCCCCCTCGGCCACTGAAGCAACTCGCACCTGAGACATTCTTGAGTTAGATACATTTGTAGTAGCGGAGCGCTGCTTGTAGTGAGTGAGTGAGAGGCAAGGGAAGGGCGGAAGCTCCGGGGATGCCGGAGCTCTTCTTCTTCCATGCTTCGGGTATGTACTTCCTTTGGGAGTAGTTCCTTTAGTCTCGTCAGCCGGGTAACATGTAAGGAGATTATTGGTCGGGCAATAAAGTAAGGTATTCTGCTTTATTTATTTGTGAGCTTCAGGTTTGTAGTAAATATTTATTTATTTACTGCATTGACTAGTACATACCGGTTTTTACTAGTTGTGACGATAGATATAAATGTGGTGTTTAGATCTAGAGTTATCCCTGATTTGCCCTTGACCCCACGGAGGATGGTAGCCGCGAGTACGTGTGACAGGCGTACCGGTCTCTGTAATCCACCACGTCCGGGTTATTGTTTTTAGTAGGGTTCTCAATAGCACGTAGTTCCTCTTAGTAGTGAACCTAGTTATCGGGTTGCTGCTTTGGCATGCGTGTGTCCCGAAATGAATAATAGAGTAAGGACCTTACCAAGTTGCCCAGCTATATAACTCCTTATCATTAGATTGCCTGGCCCTAGGACTCTTTTATTTATTGCTGTATTTAATTTTAGCTCAGCTGCCCGGACTTGATTAGATTTGAGATAGTACACTTCACGTTCCCCGTGGATTTTACGATACCCTGGAATACTCCCGGTGAAAGCTACATCGGTACCCGTACGCTTGCGGATTTTATCTGTTAGGCTTAAGGACTGCCAACAAGCTTTCTGGCGTCGTTGCCGGGAACGGTAGCTGTACTTTCTCGAGTCCCGTCTCGCCCGTACCTTTAGTTTAGTGTTGACGGTGTTTAAGTCATTAAATTACCGTCAACATATCGGTAAATAAAGGGTAAATCACCAAAGTTCGCCAATGTTTTATTCTACTAATAAAGTTCCACGAGTTTTGGATGATTTATGAGTACAGGAGTAATTCTGGAGAAAATGGGCCTCTGTGAGGGAAATCAGAAACCGGCCGGCCGGCCACACCCAGTGGCCAAAGCCTGCAGGCCTCCCCAGTGGGCCACTAGAAGCCCACAAAACCAGAATGTTGAAGCCCAACACAAAGTCAATGAAGACATTCTAGAAGATGGGCTACAATGGGTCTAAACTTGGCCCTTACTCCATTTCTGCCGACCCCAGAAGGAAACCAACCTCGGGACCGACTTCACCAAGCAATCAGGAGCGTCCAGAGTGAAGGCGGTCGGGAACCGACACTGTGGACGGCCGGTCGGCCCCCCTATCTGGCCGGCCGGCCGACCTTGGCGGCACCGCCACTCCTCCTCGCGCTATAAGACTCCCACGGTCCTGAGGAGTCTATAAATACCCCTGGCCGGCTTCGAAACAATTCGCACCTCATTGGAGAATCCAATTACTCTTCTTGTTTAGTGTTAGTATTAGTTGGGAGTTAGAGTTGGAGTGTGAGCTTTGCTCAGGGTTCCGGAGTCATCTTCGGAAGTGTGGTAAAGCTCTACTTGTATCTTTACTTTCTTTTGAATAAATATTATTATGGATATCTTTTCTTATTTATTTAATTCAGTAATTCTTTTGATTTATATTATTGCTCTGAGTAAATACTTCGGAAGTATCTCTGTGTTGGATCCACGTCTATGTGAGGTAGATTTACATGAGTTGTCAGCTGGTCTATGCGTAAACAATTCATTTAAATTTATTAAGCATGGGTGGTCTGCCCTGTTAGCTAAGGGTAGATTATTAGGAGTAATTGCTTGTATGGGTCAAGGAATTATTCTAGACGCGAGTTTGCACCCAACCCCACGGAGGATAGTATCGGCGAGTGTATGTGACAGCTGCACCGGTCTCTGTAATCCACCACGTCCGGGTTGGACCTAGCAAGATCTTAATTATAGCGGGTGGTTCCTTATGGTGGTGGCCTTGGTTACCACTATGACACATCCGTGCCCCGATGCACAGTTATATGACTGTTGTATTATCTTGAGTCTATAATTCTAGATCATTAAATTGCTGAATATAAAATACTTAGGATGGATATATTTTAAGAGTCCTTTTTCTCCACTCGTTTCTCTCCCAATCTTTTACTAATTATTCTCTTATGGATTACTTCATGAGTGCTGCTTTTATCCAACTATCAATGTTTGACGTGATTCACATACGATAGATTTAGACAGTACTTTCTTGAAATTTTCTGCTAGCTTCCCTGTGGAAATTATAAATACGATACCCTGGAATACTCCATGGTGAAGTGCTACAATGGTGATCCGTGCCCTTGCGGAATAGAAATATTTAGTAGAGCATAAGAACCACCAACAAGCATTTCTGGCGCCGTTGCCAGGGAAGCTTAGCTAGAAAATCCCAGCTTTTATTAAACGCTGTCTAAATCTCGTTTGTTATCACGAACCTATCACATGCGTGATCGTTTAATCTTGACCCCTCTTGTGAAATTAAAAGAAATCCTATCGTGAGGAAAAGATAAAAACTAGTCGCCATGGCAATTGTTTCGCGAAAAGTCGTGAGGCCGGAGGGAACACCCACCGATAAATTAAAGGTCGAAAAGCCCCCTGCCGTGCCTCAAGGAAGAACATGTGTTGGTACAATGACCAAGAAATGGGGAGACACCTTTTGTTATCAGTTCATCGAGAAGCCCCCGTACGCCCCTCCGATGTTGACGAATGGAAGAGTGACGATAACGGACGAAGTAAACAAGAAGGTCCCCAAGAAAGAGGAGAAACCAAAGAAAACCCGCACTCCGAAAAAGAGAGAGCCAAAAAAGTCCGCCCCGAAGAAAAAGGAACCTAAGACAGCTCTTGCCAAGAAAGCGAGGAAGATTTTGTCCACACGGAGAATTTCACGATGTCAACGCTCCACCATTGGACAAAAGTAGAAGCGTCGAGGCTGTTAGGAAAAAAATCAAAAATTCTTTAATCCTAGACGCTAATAAACCTCTGGCGGGAGGATCTAAACCGTCGTTATCCATGGAATAAATTTAATTCTTCGCTTTAATAGTGCGCTGTGCCAAAAAAAATATAATAATGTTTTTAGTTCTGTTTTCTTATTACTAAGTGGTGGTCCTAATAAATCCCACCTTGGACGACTAACCTCTGAACGACTAATTTTTGGACAGCTAACCCGCTAATTTTTATTCACTATTCCCTTCGGGTATTTGCTGTCTAATCATTTGTGCAGGTCACTATGAGCTTCTTCACCACGCTCAAGAGGAAGGTTAGTGGCAAGAGTCATGGCAGCAGCTCGCACTCTGGGTCCGATGCTGGAGGACAGCAACCACCGGAACCGCTGGCCGTGGAACTGGTCGGCCCGATCGTGCGCTATATGGAGCACGAGCAGCACATCGTGGGGCACAACGAGGATGAAAGGAACCGCATCGCCGGGCTGCGAAACCGTGAGTTTCAACAGTCACGTGTTTTCGACCCCCAGTTCCTCACCGACATCGGCATAAAAGAGGACTTCGACCAAGCTCTCAGGTCCACAGGTCTTACTGACTTCTCTAATACTTTTGAGCTAGGCGCGAAATGGCTTTCTATTGAGTTCTTGATCACCCTGCAAATTGTCCCTGATAAAACCATAGCACGAACACGAATCAGATTTCGCTTGTTTAATCAGGAGTTCGACTTGCCTTTTTATGACATGAGTAATTTGTTGGGTTTCGAGCGTAGTGGGCAGACAGCTCTAGACAATCTTAAAGGCTTTGATGAACACACTTTCTGGATTAAAATATCTAGGGAAAACGGAATACACCGCCGCACTGGCGAAATCCATAACCCTTCCCTAAGAATCTTGCATCGTTGGTGTGGTTTCGTTTTGTCACCCCGTCATGAAAATAGAGCTGTCACTAAAATTGATCTGTACTACCTGTATGCAATGGTGAAAAAGACTAAAATCAATCCTCTGCTCTATGTGCTTAATCACTGGTTGAGTGTGGCATTTACTTCAAATGCTCCTATCTTGTTCACATCCTACATCACTAGAATTGCACGGGGCTTAGGAATGTTGCACCAAGCACGAGTAGCCTTTTTGCCTGGAGCCCAAGTAGTGATTGGGAGCGATCATTTTCGCCAAGCCCACATGGTCAATAGAATAGCTGAGGGGCGCTACCGCATGGTTTACTACGGGTATAGTACAGAAATTGAGTTGCCCGAGCCGAGGCTAGGACTCTACCGCACCAAAAGCCTGACCATTGACCTGAGGATAGCCGAGCCAGCCCGCCACAGCGTAGCCGAGGGACCTGTGACCCGGTCGAGAACCAGGAATGCAGGAACCACTGCTGGACCCTCTGCCGGACCCTCTGTCAGACCTTCAGCTGGACCTTCTGCTGCAACCAGAGCTGAGAGTTCGGGGTCGCATCACTCAGGCGACCCCGACACGCGTAGCGACTCAGCTGCTTGGCCGCCTCCGCACGGTGTGCAGGGGATTAACCAATTCCACTATCCTCCCGGAGGCTATACAGCCATCGGAGGAGTGCAATAGCAGCCTGACCCATACCAGCAGAGCTCTCATGCTCCACGATTCATGGGCGGCCCACAAGTGGGATCCTCCCGCTCAGCTAGGTTTGCGCCCAACTGGAACTACTGGTACCTCTCACAGGACGTTGCACAGCTCCACGACACCGTGCACGGCACTGCCAATGCCGTGACCGACCTTCAAGGCCAGGTCTACTATCAGGGAGGCAGGATAGATGACACATACCACCTCTGCCAGCAGATCGCCTCAGGCCTGAACATTGACACTTCCCAGCCTCAGCAGCAGTACGGATCCCAATCCGTACCACAGCCTGAGACGCGGCCACCGCCTGAGCAGCAGCACGACCATGTCCCCTTCTTTGACCAGCCTCCTTCTCAAGGGGAATGGGACCCCTGGACAGCTTCCTACCGTTAGGCCTGGTTCAAGCTTATGCCTTGCAAAGGCCTAAGCTTTGGGGGGGGGGGGGGGGGGGGGGGAGTTTTGGAGTTTTCTGTTGGTTGTCTGCCTTGCCTGTTGTATCGCTCTATCCGACCTTGCATGCCGTTTGTTGTATCAGTCATTCGTCCGTTCTGCAGCTTAATTTGTTTTTGATTAAAAAAAATCGGTTTGTTTTCTGTTGCCGAGTCTTGGTCTTTCTACCCACACGTAAAGGATATGATGAATAGTTGCTCTGTTAGTTTTCTACTTGTATCTTTTGTGCAATCGCTACTCCTTGTATAATTAAGTGAGATGTAATCTGGCATGATCACACTTCTAGTATTGCTATGTCTGTGTGGGCAGCACCTGGTTTACGAAGTCTAGGCATTGACTTGCATGATATGGCTGCTTTGGGTTGAGTTAGGGAAACATGTTTCTGTAATAACAGTCCAGAGATATTTTAATCTTTATAAATGCTGCAACTAAAACCCTTTTATGTTTTACACTTCCCTTGTGAGGAATCATTTACCTACCAGAGCCATATATTGCAAAATTTATGAAAACAAACCTCGCTCTTAGCTATCTTTTATATATTGAGTTCGGTTGAACTTTGATCTCTTAGAACACTGCTCTCTTTATGTCAGTCATCCTTCTTCTGGGAATATGAGAAATTCGTTACCACTCATCCTTCAAAAATCTTTTGTCTTCCTTCAAGAGCTCAAGAAAATTCGAAATTATTGTCTAGGCCACCTAAAAATATTCTTCTGACTGCTGCATTACGGGAGTAAAAAAAAAACCTAATAACGTGATGCGCAGCAAAGATTTTTAAAGAGGTGGTGGCCATCCTTAAAATTTCTCTTGAGCCAAGAAGACAGAAAAATTTATGAGTGATTTCTCTTCCCACATTTATCATTGGACTGATTATAAGGGGTTGCTCTATTTCCTTGAGATCATCTTTTAACCTTACAAAACATATGTGAAAGATATGCACATCCAAACCAAGCTCCACCAGAATGACCATCTTGTGTAGCAATAGGTTGTGAGTGATATCTTGTAGGAAATAGCTTCCACAAAAGAGAGACAAAAAGGGGAAGTGCAAAAGACTTAAAGGAGCATTCTTGAAATTTTTCTTATGCAGCAAACAAAAACTCTGCACTTGTTATTTGCAGGATATGTTTAACAAAAACCTAATAACACTGTTCTGTTCTTCAATGTCACATGACAATGTAACCAATAAGCCCCACCGGATGTATGCATACTTGATGAATAAATTGTGCTGGTTTATGGATTACTTGTTGTCTTGGAGTATGTTGTAGTATATCAGACACCTGCAGGAAATTAACATTGAAGCAACTCCTGATCCGCCGATTACCTAAGTTTTCATTTTGCTCGGGGACGAGCAAAGTTTAAGCTTGGGGGGTTTGTTGACGGTGTTTAAGTCATTAAATTACCGTCAACATATCGGTAAATAAAAGGGTAAATCACCAAAGTTCGGCAATGTTTTATTCTACTAATAAAGTTCCACGATTTTTGGATGATTTATGAGTACAGGAGTAATTCTGGAGAAAATGGGCCTACATGCCAGGCCGGCCGGCCACACCCAGTGGCCAAAGCCTGCAGGCCTCCACCAGTGGGCCACTAGAAGCCCACAAAACCAGAATATTGAAGCCCAACACGAACTCAATGAAGACATTCTAGAAGATGGGCTACAATGGGTCTAAACTTGGCCCTTACTCCATTTCTGCCGACCCCAGAAGGAAACCGACCTCGGGACCGACTTCACCAAGCAATCAAGAGCGTCTAGAGTGAAGGCGTTCGGGAACCGACACTGTGGACGGCCGGCCGGCCCCCCTATCTGGCCGCCGGCCGACCTTGGCGGCACCGCCACTCCTCCTCGCGCTATAAGACTCCCAGGAGCCTATAAATACCCCTGGCCAGCTTCGAAACAATTTGCACCTCATTGGAGAATCCAATTACTCTTCTTGTTTAGTGTTAGTATTAGTTGAGAGTTAGAGTTGGAGTGTGAGATTTGCTCAGGGTTCCGGAGTCATCTTCGGAAGTGTGGTAAAGCTCTACTTGTATCTTTACTTTCTTTTGAATAAATATTATTATGGATATCTTTTCTTATTTATTTAATTCAGTAATTCTTTTGATTTATATTATTGCTCTGAGTAAATACTTCGAAAGTATCTTTGTGTTGGATCCAGGTCTATGTGAGGTAGATTTACATGAGTTGTTAGCTGGTCTATGCGTAAACAATTCATTTAAATTTATTAAGCATGGGTGGTCTGCCCTGTTAGCTCAGGGTAGATGATTAGGAGTAATTGCTTGTATCGTTCAAGGAATTATTCTAGACGCGAGTTTGCACCCAACCCCACGGAGGATGGTAGCCGCGAGTGTATGTGACAGCTGCACCGGTCTCTGTAATCCACCACGTCCGGGTTGGACCTAGCAGGGTCTTCATTATAACGGGTGGTTCCTTATGGTGGTGGCCTTGGTTACCACTATGACACATCCGTGCCCCGATGCACAGTTATATGACTGTTGTATGATCTTGAGTGTATAATTGTAGATCATTAGATTGCTGAATATAAAATACTTAGGATGGATATATTTTAGGAGTCCCTTTTCTCCACTCGTTGCTCTCCCAATCTTTTACTAATTACTCTCTTATGGATTACTTCATGGGTGCCGCATTTATCAAACTATCAATGTTTGACGTGATTCACATACGATCGATTTAGACAGTACTTTCTTGGAATTTTCTGCTAGCTTCCCTGTGGAAATTATAAATACGATACCCTGGAATACTCCATGGTGAAGTGCTACAATGGTGATCCGTGCGCTTGCGGAATAGAAATATTTAGTAGAGCATAAGGACCACCAATATTTAGGATTTCTTTTTTCTTTTCTTTTCTTTTTATCCTTGAACCATGAATCCCCCTTCCATCTTCTACGCCACTGCTCCAAAAGGGGAAACTCTGGAGCCCCCACCCGCATCCACACCAATCACAACTCCGAGTTATGAGATTCGTCCTGAACTCATACTCTTGGTTCAGAAATCCAAATTCTCGGGGAAGGAGGATGAAAATCCGTACACTCATTTGCGCTGCTTCGAGAGACTCTGCTCCACTGTGGTGGCATCAGGCGTCCCGTAGGACAGTTAGATGGATGTTGTTTCCATTCTCTATCACTAGTCAAGCAGAGCTCTGGTATGAAGGGCATGTGGGTGAAGCAAAAGGAGACTGGATCACTCTAAGAAAGCTCTTCTGCCTCAAATATTTCCCTCTCTACAAGGTTATTGCTCTTCGCAAGAAGTTCATTACCTTCGAGCAGGGCAATGAGTCATTAGCAGCTGCCTGGGATCGTTTCCTATCCTACACCAACGAAGGGCCACATCTGGGTATCCCTGAGCCACTTTGCCTGCAGCATTTCTTCTATGGACTCACTCCAATGAGCCGTAACTTTCTAGATACTGCATCAAAGGGTTCCTTCTTGGATCAAACACCAGCTGAAGGAGCAAAGCTCCTTGGTAATATCCTTATGTATTCCTATGAGCCTCCCACTCGAGAACCACCACCCGAAGTAGCATATACCGTACAGCCCATCCCAGAGCCAGCCTTCCTCCAAACTCCAACCACTGAGGAAGTTTGTGAACCATCTCATGCTTTGTCTTTGGATGCACGATTGTCCCAGAGAAGCCAATTCCCTCACTAAAGACCTTTCCCTTGAGAAAGTTGAACCAATTCTTCCTCGCAATTCCTACGACGAAGAGTTCAATATATCCTGTTTCGGGGTAACAAGGCCTTACCCAGTGGAGGAGAATCATCATCTGGACATCGAACCAAAAGAGCCATATTTATACCCTGAGAGGAAACAAACCCACACACTCGAGCCGTGTCGACCATATCCCTCAAATTCTTTTCCCATCCTTGATACTTCTCCTCCAATCCTTGAGAATCCTCCCAAAGCCAATGTTGTACCTAACAATAGTAATGCGAGGTTTCTTCCTAACGAGAGGAGAGACGTGCTTGGGCAACTGGATTGTGATATACACGGGGACATGAAGACAGATGCTCCATTCCAAGACAATGGACATCAATCGAGTGTGGAACAAGATGCAAACAATTCAAGGGATGAGTATGAGCTGCTTCTAAAGTATCACAGGCAAGGATTTGAGGTTGAATTCGTTTATTCTGTGAAGACTCATGAGGCACAAAAATCATAGCCCGAGGAAAATTTTCTCAATGAGGATGGGAGCTTCACACTGAAAAATTCAAATACTCCATGCTCATTTGAGAAATTTCCTTCCTCGGCGAGTATTTATGATGATAATGAGAGCTGCAACCACCCTATATTGCTTGATCTTTTTAAACGGCTGGTTTTAGATGCATTTGTTTATCATAAATATTGCAAATCCCGTCGCGTTTTCTTGCATAAGCTTTGCAGCCAGGTATAAAAGATTCATCCATCTGCCAAGGTCGGCTGCAACATGATTGGGACGCAACCAAAGTCAGCTAGGACTTTAAACAAGCACCCACGGGAGGTAACCCGAAATTTCTAATAAATTCTTTTTCCCTTAAAAATAAATAAAAAATATTTTCCCTTTTCAAATGAAATGACCTGGCAAACAAGACAATTTTGGGCATGTTTCTTTCCTTCGGGTATCTTGTGCTAACCATTTCAGGAGAAGGATTGAACCAATGTCCAGGGATGACCCCACAACAAGAGGCACAAGGAGGAGAGGAGCACACTATGCTTTCTAATATTATAATATCGGTTTGCTTCCTCTTCATCCCCACCTTGATTTTTGTGCCCACCCTTTCTATTGATGATTGAGAGTAAAATGAAAAAAAAATTCTATGAGTGCTCTCAAACACAATCATCCATCTTTCATGCTTGCTATATAAAGTTTATTCTTTGACTGCTCTTATGTCCCATGGGAAAACATTCTTTGTAGGAAAACCTTGTTTAAACTGTTGGGTCGTGTGATATAGCACTTGAGGATTTACCTTCTCTTGAAATCAAATTCTGGATATTTTATTTACAAAACATTGAAAATGATTTCAGAATTACAGTCTTCTCGATGGTTTAATTTCCCACCAAAGCCATATGTTAATATCATTGCAAAACCTCTACATATGCTACTTGTTATCACATTGAGCTTTTTCAAAATTGTTGTGACCCTTGTGAGATGCTTTTCATGCCTTCATGATCAAGATCACGTACACTCCACCATATACATATGCTTAACTTCTACACTGGAAGTTAGCATCACACATTTTCCATCTTCATTCCAAAAAATAAATGCTCCATATTTTTTTGTGCCTCTCTCTCACAGTATCATGGCAAAAGAGGCATGGCTATAAAAAAAATGCTGCTCACTCAAGTAGAGCATGATGAAAAAAAAAGAGAGAGCCACGCCCCCAAAATTCAATCAGAGAGAGAGGAGGTATACAAAAAAGGGAGTAAACATATTCCTCCATCATCCACATATCCACACACATGCACATCTTGATCAGATTGTATGACTTGTTTTCTCCTTGGATCCGGTC
The DNA here is from genome assembly GCA_012490785.1 of Eragrostis nindensis. Lineage (NCBI taxonomy): Eukaryota > Viridiplantae > Streptophyta > Magnoliopsida > Poales > Poaceae > Eragrostis > Eragrostis nindensis. The sequence goes on from JAAXCT010001987.1 coordinate 98,667, forward strand.
TTTTGATTTAGCAATATGTGTGATGCAAGGTTGCCTCATTTTATCCCTACCAAGCCCCACATATAAACCTTTTAGTTGTAGGAGAAAAAAGAGGCAACTCAATGCCTTGGTGAGGAATAAACACATTGAGCGATTGAGAGCACCATTTGAGAAGACTTGTGTTTTGAAATTTTCTTGAGAAAACCAAAACCTCCAGAATTTTTTAGGACAGGTGATCTTTCTGTGTGTTGTTCCATTTCTCAACTTTTGAAGACAAGGTATTTAGCCACCATAAAACCCATGGGCATGAAAAGTCATTGATTGAGCTCTATGTTAGCAATGCATGATAGAGAAGATGTTGTGTACTCACCTTAGCCTTTGCTCAGTCTTGTTCTTATTTCTTTACTTTACTCGGGACGAGCAAAGATCTAAGTGTGGGGCGGTGTTGGCGGTCGTTATTGGACCAATCTTTACCGCCAACTTACTAATAAATGAGGCTCACACAAGGACAAAATAGAATATTATTATAAACTAATGCCTCTCCACGAGTTTTGATGAGTTTTGGTTACAGGAATAAATTTTCACTCAATCAAGGCCGTGGCTCGACATATCTACGTCGTTCGAGGAAAGAACCAAACATACACAAGAAAAGAATTCAAATCTCAAATTTGACTTCACCATGCCAAAGCTCTCGTCGAGATAGTCAAATTGGACTTTTGGTTCGCCCAATTCGGAGTCCGGGAGCAGAAGTTACGGCCCGCAGAAGATTTGAAGAAATAGGGAAAAGTGATGGCCGGCCGGCCCCACCTCTAGGCCGGCCGGCCTGCTTTTGTCTCTGTTGGTCTCGATCTTCCTCCAGTGGGCTTCAAATATCCCAAAACATCAAGCCCAAGTACCCTTTGCGTGGATGAACAACCTACATTCTGGAAGGTGGGCTTTTGGTCCAAACGTGACGGTTACTCCACTTCTGCCACCCCCACTCGACAACCGACTTGGGAACCGACACCACGGAGCGATCCGGAGCGTCCAAGCGGAAGGCGGTGGCCAACCGCCAGGCCGGCCGGCCTGACCTAGCGCGCCCGCCACTCCATCTTCAGCTATAAGAACCCCCCGGTCCTAAGGGTCCTATAAATACCTCCCTCGGCCACTGAAGCAACTCGCACCTGAGACATTCTTGAGTTAGATACATTTGTAGTAGCGGAGAGCTGCTTGTAGTGAGTGAGTGAGAGGCAAGGGAAGGGCGGAAGCTCCGGGGATGCCGGAGCTCTTCTTCTTTCGTGCTTCGGGTATGTACTTCCTTTGGAGTAGTTCCTTTAGTCTCATGGGCCGGGTAACATGTAAGGAGATTATTGGTCGGACAATAAAGTAAGGTATTCTGCTTTATTTATTTGTGGGCTTCAGGTTTGTAGTAAATATTTATTTATTTACTGCATTGACTAGTACACACCGGTTTTTACTAGTTGTGACGATAGATATAAACATGGTGTTTAGATCTAGAGTTATCCCTGATTTGCTCTTGACCCCACGGAGGATGGTAGCCGCGAGTACGCGTGACAAGCGTACCAGTCTCTGTAATACACCACGTCCGGGTTATTGTTTTTAGTAGGGTTCTCAATAGCACGTAGTTCCCCTTAGCAGTGAACCTAGTTATCGGGTTGCTGCTTTGGCATGCGTGTGCCCCGAAACGAATAATAGAGTAAGGACCTTACCAAGTTGTCCAGCTATATAACTCCTTATCATTAGATTGCCTGGCCCTAGGACTCTTTCATTTATTGCTGTATTTATCTTTTAGCTCAGCTGCTCGGACTTGATTAGATTTGAGATAGTACACTTCACGTTCTCTGTGGATTTTATGATACCCTGGAATACTCCCGGGTGAAAGCTACATCGGTATCCGTACGCTTGCGGATTTTATTTGTTAGGCTTAAGGACTGCCAACATGTGCCACCTTATTCGGATCCTTTCATCTAGAGTTTAGGCTTTTGTACACTGTTCGTTCCGTGTGGATTCGATACCCTAGGAATACTCTTAGGTGAAAGCTACTGTGGTATCCGTACGCTTGCGGATTAATTTCTGTTAGGCCTTAGGACTGCCAACACACGTCTCCAACCGGGACTAAGTCTTTCGTCCCGGTTGGAATCACCAACCGAGACTAAAGCGTCGGCCTTTAGTCTTGGTTTGGAGCCTCCAACCGGGACTAAAGTGGCCGACAGGAATCTTTTGGTGACCGACCCTTACAACCGGGACTAAAGGGGGTCCTTTACTCCCGGTTGATAACACCAACCCGGATTAAAGGTCCCCCCGTTGGTGGATTTTGGATCGCGATCCAAAGAATCTTTAGTCCCGGGTCCAAAATGAACAGGGACTAAAGGGTTTGGAAGGAAAATCCACCATATTGAGGCCCCGTTTGGAATGGAGGATTTTTTTCTCCATTCCTGTGAGAATTGAACTGTTTCTTGTGAAATTCCTGTAAAATTCCTGTGAAATTCCTGCGTTCCAAACGGGGCCTGAAAGTGAAGTGTCGACACTGATAGGGAGGACTAGCTTAGTAGCTTGCAGTTAAGTGAGGTCATCGATCAACGTGACGCGTGGGTGCTCTTCCGAGTTCAGACGGAAATATGGTATCATAATCTTTGCCATACATAAAAACCTGAGTTGGTGGCAGTCGTGGTCGTCCGTCGCCGTGCCGGCCCGCCTCCCGCCCGTATGTGCCGACAGGTGGGACAGCCCCTTCAGGATGGCCCTCTATGCCTCACCCGAAAAAAAAACGAAAAGGGAAATTCTCGATTCATCTTCCCAGCCGCGCCCTCTCCAGATGCTCTCCTCTCTATGCTCTCCGCTATCATCAGGGGCGGGCCTACTTTGATGCAAGGGTATTCAATTGAATACCCATTTTTTTGAGAATTATTTTTTATATATTGTGTATACTACCAATAGACTTGTAAAAAATAAAAACTACACAACCAACACATGCCCAGCATAAAAAAACAACTAGCTCAACATTAAGAGCATGAAATTTTGAAAAGTTGTCATGTAGTTTGTAAGTTTTCTTCTCATTTCGTCGTTTTATATCCTCTACATTCATATATTGGCACTTTATATGTTGAACAATTAGTGCTACACTGCTTCTATGTGCTCAATTTCAAGTCAGGAACGTCAATTTTTCGCTTATGTTCGATTATTTTTTGCGCAACTTGTCTTCAATTTAAGCCGCCATAATTTTTTTTGTCCCGTGCTTAGAATTTTGAATACCCAGACTTCAAATCTTGGGCCCGCCACTGGCTATCATCCGTGCGTCCCCCGCCTTCCCCGCCGTTGTTGGCGCCGTCAGGTCCCCACTCCCCAAACAGACCTTGCAAACCGACCGCGCACGGCCTGGAGATTTCTATTGCGGGGTGGGGCGTCCCGCTTCATCATCCTCGCAGCCATCACCATGTCATCCTTCGCCGCCGTCGTGCCGGCTTCTTCTTGCTCACTCCAGGGAGGTGGCCATATCCTCGTCGCTCGTGGCCGCCTTGCTCTGTGGGGCCATGGCACTCTTCCTCGGCAACCTGCGCCAGTAGATCTGATTATACGAAGGCCGTGGAAGGAGGCAGGCAGCCCGTCTGGTGGCCCAACTCGTGGGACGGACGATGCAGGGAAGAGAGCCAGCGGCTGAGTTGTTGGGGGTATCGACACACAGCCGTATGGCGTTCTGCCGATGCTTCCCTCCTCAATCCTCAATCCCACACGCTCTAGGTATGGGTGTAGGTTCCTGTATTACTAGCACTATCAAAATTAGTTTGATCGTACAATGTTGTGCTTGCTGCTCTCATGAGAAGCTAGGATCATTCCAGTACATTCCAGGTTGATCGTAGAATGTTGTGCTTACTCTCATGAGAAGCAATAATGCTCTTCCAGATATACAATAATTGAAAGGATTTGTTTGTTGCTACCAACTTTGTTGCACTATTTCTTCCTACTGATACATTTTCTTCAGTTAGTGGAAATCTTCCACGCTGAAGGAACTTTATTGTGAGGTAAACTAGCAATCTTTGGTTCCAATGGAGCAAGAAACCTTGTTGTAATTTTTCATTTGGCATTAGTTGTGATCTGTGAAGAGTCTTTGACAAATAATCATATACGTGTGATTTTTTTACCTGTGAAGATGTAGCCTCTTGGACAAATGCTTAAAATCCACAGTTGTATTGAAGCGGCATTGTTAGTACTTAACAAATGAATCTTTGGTAGGTCATATGAAGTCCACCTGAAGATTATTGATCATTATTCATTATATATTTTATGTGTATGCACTTTGGATTACAACTAAATCATAGGTATGATCATCTGAAGTCCACCTTGAAGAATTGATCACAATTCATTCCTTTTTTTTACGTGGCTTGCACTTTTCATAGGTGTCTTGTAATATGATTTTTCATTCTTTGTTACCTTGTTAGATCTCTCTCTCAACAACCTTTCATGCATATCTATTGTGAGCATATTTTGTTTGGCTTTGTTGTCCCGTTTCTCATTTATTGCCAATGGAAATTTTCAGAACTTGTGACCTGATGTCTTTTTGGTTGCAATTGGATATTTTTTCTTTTCTTTTTTAGATGTGAGCTTCATGTCAATTGCACTGAAATAGTTTGACTAGATTTTAGGCGGTGCATGTTCCAAGAATGAGGCCCCCAGTATGAGAAATAAAATATAGATAGTTTAAATAATTTCATTACTTTGATAGGATTTTGTTGACCCGTGGCAGCGCACGGGCATACAGATAGGGAGGACTAGCTTAGTAGCTTGCAGTTAAGTGAGGTCATCGTCAACGTGACGTGTGTGTGCTCTTCCGAGTTCAGACGAAATATGGTATCATAATTTTTGTCTAGTTGGAAGTGAGAAAGAGAGAGAAAAGAAACACTAACTGGTGATCAAGAAATATATGCACACACTCTCATGTTATGTCATGGTTGTATACACTGACAGGTAATACTTATTAGAGGTTATCAAGCCACGACTCTTCGAAAATTATCGGGTCTGTTTGGTTACAGGCCACAGCTAGTCACGCCACACCTGTGGTTGCCACCGAAATTGAAGTATGTGCTTGTTTGGTTACTAGCTTTAGACATGCTACAGGAAAATAAGTCTTTTGCATGCAGAGATTCTTGTCGTGTGGCTGTGGCGCCGAAAAAGTCCGCCACAGACTTGTAGCGCCACCACAGGCTGTGTGGCTTGTTGTGGCCTGCAACCAAGTAGGCTCTACAACTGGAGTGATGAGATGTGTGGAAAACCAAGCAAGCCCTACAACTGGAGATGAGATGCCCTTCCCACGCATGTCCTATATGGATGTCCATCGATCAGTCATATGTACGCTGTCGAATGTGGGCCCTTATGACCTTTTGCAAATTTCCATGAATATTCAGTCGAAAGTCTGAACATCTGGAAACACTACTTCGATTTCTACCTATGAATATACATGAATTTATCTTGAACTAAATATGCATGAATTTATCTTTTGTTTTTTCCATTTTGCATCAAATTCGAATTTACTCGAATCTCTGTGCAATATGTTCGTGTCCAGCTAGAAAGGTAGAATAGGATGGGAAAACGGCAGGTGTGAGTCATGTAGTGGAGTGAGGTCATCAACATGACGTGTTCTCTTCTAGCTCTTTCACCGTTCAGACGGAGTATGTTATTGCTAGTTAGTGAAAGGTGTTTGATATAATGGGTGTACCTTTCTTTATGATACACTTCAATGATTTGGTGCATGATTGCTTCCATATACCAGATTAGTAGTACACGTTTGGGATTTCCTTGCTACAGTAGCAGAAAAGTTGGAGCTAGTGAAGAAAAAGTGGTTTTTACCGGTTCCCACTTCACATATCGATTTTGGAACGAACTGCTGACTATATGACTTAATCCGAGAGGCGCCGTGGCAAACGGCACTAAGTCTTTGTCATCCAAATTAACAACTCGTTTCTCATATAATATAATACTCCCTCGTGGGCCTCTAGCCTAGTGGTTAGAGCACTTGAGTAGCATCTAGCAGACCTGGGTTCAACTCCCCTAGGAGCGAATAACCAGGCTGAAATAAAAAAAGAAAAAAATAAGTTGAGGTTTCCCCTACTGACTTCGGTAAAAAAAATATAATACTCCCTTCATTTTGTTTTAGATGTCGTATTTTTTTTAGCTGCAGATCATATCTAGCATGTATTTTGGAATGGAGTAGCTACCACAGGGGACGAGACTTTAGTCAACATCTATTGTTTACTAGCTACTGCTGAACCCAGAGGCTCTCACACGGGGAAGAATCGATGCAAGATTAAATCATGGGAGACAAAGAATCCAATGCTTTTTACAACCTCCTTTGTATTTGTACCATAGGAAATGCGACATAAAAAAAAACCGGACAGAGTATATTGTAAACTGTAAAATTGAGAAACAGGTTGGATGATCATTAGTGCTGCATTTTTATTTATGAAACATACTTATTATTTGAGTCAATGTTGGTCAAATCAACAAAGATTATTTTTTCAACAAATGCGCAGTATTTGATTAATTGCTTGTTAGTGGATGGAGGTTCCACAAGTACATGTGCTTCACAACAAATGAAATTACATATCAGCTTGGAAAAATCAACAAATACCACCGATCAATCATATGTGTAGATAAAAGGAAGAACGCGATTTTTAATGCAGGGTTGCAATGACATATTCTCTACTGTGGTAAG